>CAUYON010066410.1:0-30727 GCA_963573935.1 Arctocebus calabarensis | reverse complement strand
GCTGATACAAAGACCATGCACTGATTCAGACAATTCTTCCACTGCCTCTGATGTCAGATCACTTGTATCTTGTCTGTTTCGGTATGTGGTCTCTAGTTTACTTTTTCTGCTCAAAGGAACAAAATACTCAGCAATTGGTTCGGTGTACCACAGCGGCTCCTCTTTGTACTCCCTGTCATTCCTGCTCTCCGTGTACAGGTCTTTTCTGTCGGCGCTGCCAGGCTCTTTCCTCCCTGTTTCTCTCGGTGGCCGCTTACCCCGCCTGCACGGCTGCGTGAGGGGACCGTTGCTGCCACTGCTGCTGCCGCCCGTATGGATGTTCCTCCCGGCCTTTCCACTGTGCTTTAATGAGAGCCTGCTCTGCCCATTCCGCCCCTTTTTGTTTCGAATCTCTCGTGCCTTGTGTCTTACTTTAACATACTTTGTGGATGCTTTTAATTCTCCTTGATTGCCACTTGAACTTGAGCCTGCTTCACTAGAGCCAGAAGACCATGAGCGAGGGCGAATCTTTCCTTCAGGTTTATGTCGGATTTGCTTTTTGTACAAAGCAGGCTTTTCTTCAACTGTGCCATTACTAAATTTGTTCTCCTTCTCATTTTTACTTTTGCTCTGGGTTTTCTCATGCACAGTGATGGGTACTTGGTTGCCTTTTTCCTTGATGACTTCACTTTCACTGTTACAGTCCTTGGGAGAGGATGTATCTGTGCTGGCTGGTGGGGCTGTGGATGATGACGAAGAGCTAGAGTAAGAACTGACTTTAGACTTGTTCCACACCGTCATGATTTCTTGCAGGCAAACTGGTTTCTCAGAGAGTGGTGGGAATGCTTCATAGTACCTAAAAAACAGAGTGAAGAGTTAAAAAACAAGCACACAGACATGGTGGCTATAGCAAAACAACATTATCAACCAGAGAAATGCAATTATTTCATTTTAAGAGTCAGTCAGTACCATATCATCCATGAATCATTAACTTTACAGTAATTTATAACCTACTGAAATACAATTTACTTAAAATTAGTGTCAGGCACCAAGCACCTTTTTGCTCAGCACTGGGATAAGCACCTAGAATGCTGAGAAAACATGTAAGACGGCAGCAGAGTGTGAATCTTAATTAGGTAACAAGTGACAAACACAATGTAAGAGAAAGAATACAGTCTTGTTGTTGCAGTTTTTGGCCGGGGCTAGGTTTTTTGTTTGTTTGTTTTTTAGAGACAGAGTCTCACTTTGCCACCCTCAGTAGAGTGCCGTGGTGTCACAGCTCACAGCAACCTCCAACTCCTGGGCTTAGGTGATTCTCTTGCCTCAGCCTCCCGAGTAGCTGGGACCACAGGCGCCCCCCACAACACCTAGCTATTTTTCTGTTTTGCAGGTTGGCCGAGGCCAAGTTTGAACCCACAACCTTCGGTATATGGGACTGGCACCCTACCCGATGAGCCACAGGCACTGCCCAGAATATAGTCTTTTCAGTAAGAAATATCTGAATTTAAATCTCAGCTCAATTACTACCGCTGGTGACATTAAGCTCAGAATTTAATGTTTGGGTTTATTTCCCAACTGTGTGATGATAATTGTATGACCTTCCTCACAAAGCTGGGGATCACTGGACACATGTGTAGGTGAAAAGCTGAACAGTGAATAAACTAAGCCTACATGCTCTAAAGCCACACTCCTTGAGGTCAAATCATGACACTGCCATTTACAAGCTGTGTGACATTAGGCATGTTACTTCACCTCTTTGTGGCTGTTTCCTCACCTACAAAATGGTGGTAATAGTTTCTATCTTACAGAGTCATGAAAAGTAAAGGAATTAATATACAAAATGAGCCGGAACAGCTCTGTAAGTGACTTCTAACATACTGCCTGTAATTTCAGCAGGCCCTCAGAAAGACCATGTTGGTGAGGCCTAGAACTTAGAGAAAGTCGGCCACAACTGAGCCTTCAAGCTCTACCCTTAAGTGTAGGGGTTTCACGTGTCTACTTATAAGCCTGAAAATTCATGTGAAGACACTAAGCTCACAGAACAAAAGGTTGCTTAGACTGCTAACTACCCGAAATGTACGGCGGGAAAAACCAGGGAGGTTGGTTTTAGTGGGCTTGAAAATGGGGAACTGTTTTTGATTTGCTAGGAAACTGGCAGCTGTTGACAATTTCAGAGCAGAATAGATTGCTAAAGGAAGAATTTAAAGTTGTGCTGGCAAACATGGTGCCTGGTGTTGGACAGGCAACACTCAGGGTCACACCTCCAGTGGTAAAAGACCATGTTTTCAAAGGGCCTAAGAGTGACTGACTCCTCAGTCTATACAGAGCTGAAAACAGAAATATCTTGTGAACTCCCCATCTAATCTTTTTTTTTTTTTTGTAGAGACAGAGTCTCACTTTATCACCCTGGGTAGAGTGCCGTGGCGTCACACTGCTCACAGCAACCTCCAGTTCTTGGGCTTAAGCGATTCTCTTGCTTCAGCCTCCCTAGTAGCTGGGACTACAGGCGCCCGCCACAGCGCCCGGCTATTTTTTTGTTTTGCAGTTGGGCCGAGGCCGGGCTTGAACCCGCCACCTTCGGTATATGGGGCCGTCGCCCTACTTGCTGAGCCACAGGAGCCGCCCTCCCCATATAATCTTAAATGCTCTAACAGTCACGTGAAAAGCATAAGAATCAGGTGAAATTAATTCCAAAAACATTCTGTTTAACCAAACAAATTCATAGTATTATCACTTCAACATATAATCAATATTTTAAACTGTTGAATATAATACTTTATACTTGTTTTTTCAATTAAGTCTGAAATCTATTGAGAATCTTATCAATTTGAATCAATCATACTTCAAGGGATCCAACTGCCTTTTGGCTACTATAGACAGCACAGGTCTATACAAACACATTAAACACTATCTTTTCCCCTTAGGTATTAGAAGTTCAGAAGATTCAAACGAAATGCGTAACAATGAAGTCTGCTTAAAATGTAGCTTCTTTGAATACTCATCATTTACAAAGAAAGATATATTTACAAAAAATATATTTAGGAAACAGGTTTGGCAAAGCACAAAATTTGCCCTTGTTCCCTTTGCGATGAGCAGTGGGAATTCAATGTTCTTATTTGTAAACAATTGTAATAATCTTTTTCTTTCTTTTTTTAGGTGGTTTTTGGCCGGGGCTGGGTTTGAACTGGCCACCTCTGGCATATGGGGTGGGGGCCCTACTCCTTTGAGCCACAGGTGCCCCCCGTAATCATCATTTTTCATTGCTTCCTCAAAGGGTCATTGTAAATTTCAAAGGTAATAGTATTTGAAGAGATTTAGTAAACATTAATTTGCTTCTCTGATTATCACAAATATTGAATATGCTGTTACACCTTATTTGCCTATGAATCCTGAGTATCAAGCACAGATAAGTACTCAATAAATGTTTCCTAGATTATGAAATACAAAAGTAAATAGAAGGTAACAAACAAAAAATGGAAACCATGTAGCAGTCATAAGTTTGATTTTTAACAAATGCACACTTTATTGTTGAATAAAATGTTACATACATTTCCACTTGATCCTTTGCTGTAGGGGATAATTCTGCCTCTGGAGAGGGAGACCCTTCTAACTTTTTGTGAATCTTCTCTTCTGTTGTGAAACAAAAATTAAGAATGATTTGTCTTTTATCTAAATAATAAATGCCCGTGTTTTAGAAGTTTCCCAATTAATTTTAAACAGAAATAGCAGTCTTTTGTAGCTTAAAAAGAACTCTTTATCAGGATGTCGTTTTTTGTTTTTTTTTGAGACAGAGCCTCAACCTGTCACCCTGGATAGAGTGCTGTGACATCACAGCTCACAGCAACCTCCAATTCCTGGGCTCAAGTGAGTCTCCTGCCTCTGCCTCCCAAGTAGCTGGGATTACAGGCGCCCACCACAACACCCAGCCATTTTTTGGTTGCAGCTGTCATTGTTATTTGGCAGGCCCAGGCTGGATTCGACCCCACCAGCTCAGGTGTACGTGGCTGAAGCCTTAGCCTGTTGAGCCACAGGCGCTGAGCCAGGATGTCGTTTTAATAAAAATCTATTTCTTCGTGTACTAGAGGGAATTCTCTGGCTAAACCACATTAGTGTTAGGCTGAAATGTGAGCTGCTCATCTTAGCACTGATACAGTGCTCTACAGGCACTTAATTAAGAGACAAACATCCCGGCTCAGCGCCTGTGGCTCAACGGGCTAAAGCGCCAGCCACGTACACCTGAGCTCGTGGGTTCGAATCCAGCCTGGACCTGGCAAACAACAATGATGGCTGCAACCAAAAAATGGCCAGGCATTGTGGCGGGCGCCTGTAGTCCCAGCTACTTGGGAGGCAGAGGCAAGAGATTCACTTGACCACAGGAATTGGAGGTTGCTGTGAGCTGTGATGCCACGGCACTCTATCCAGGGTGACAGCTTGAGGCTCTGTCTCAAACAAAAAAAAAAAAAAAAAAAAGACAAACATCCCTTGTGTACTTATTAATTAAACCAGAAGGACAGAACATCTCTTTAAATTACAAAAATATTTTCTCAAAAAATTCTGCACTCATGGACTTTATACTGACTCATCTTAACTAATATTAATCTGTTAAGAACACTGACATTCTTTATTATAATTAGTTCTGGTACTTAACGTGGATGTGAGCTACACCTGTGTTTCAACTAAAATAGAAAAATGGGCTATCCTCTCAGCTTAGGATACTTTATAGATAAAAAACAAATGAAGAAAAAAACAAAATGAACCCTTAAAGGTGCAGGCTCTAGGACTGGTGGGCAGCAAAAAGACCAGGAACAGAGGACGAGGAGACAAGCGTCAAACCTTAGCATGCAGGTTAAGGGACTCATTCTCAGGGACTGCAGGAAAGTTGGGAAAAGCAGCTACCTAGTATGAGGAGTGTCGTGTGCCAAAATGACTTAATGAGTTTATCACATCTGCTACACCAAAACTCTTGAGAGTCAAAACAAGTTCCTTCTAAAACTGAAAGAATTACTGTCAACACATTTGTAGGCCTTAATATCAATAGGTAAATATTAATACAGGAGTGAAGATGGGGAAAGAGAAGAAAACACATTGCTCCCAGACTCTGAGCTTAAACTTGAAGATAAAAAATTGAAATGTTTTGGGCAGCGCCTATGGATCAAGGAATAGAGCACTGGCCCCACATACCAGGGATGGTGGGTTCAAACCCAGCCCTGGCCACAAAAAAAAAAAAAAAAAAGAATACCGAAAAATGAAACGTTTTGGCTTGGCGCCTGTGGCTCAATGGGCTAAGGCGCCAGCCACGTACACCTGAGCTGGCAGGTTCGAATCCAGCCCGGGCCCGCCAAACAATGACGCCTGCAACCAAAAAAATGGCTGGGCGCCTGTAGTCCCAGCTACTTGGGAGGCGGAGGCAGGAGACTCGCTTGAGCCCCGTAGTTGGAGGTCGCTGTGAGCTGTGATGCCACAGCACTCTATCCAGGGTGACAGCTTGAGACTCTGTCTCAAAAAAAAAAAAAAAAAGAAAAGAAAGAAAGAAACGTTTCACGTGTGCGAGGGACCTGTGCAAGAAGTGCCTCCTACGGCAGCAGGGCTCGCTTCGAGTGACTGCTGGGCTGACAAAGGAGCCTCTAACAGAGCTAAGGATGAAGCATGATGTTGGCCTGGTATGTACACTCAACGCATAGACTTTATTTGTGTTCTTTTTTTCTGATCAATTCTAAGATTTCCCTCAATCCAGGTTCCCTGGAGAAATAACCCTGCGTGCATGCACACAGCTCTCTGGAAGTGGTACCCTCACCTTGCTTACTCTGAAGGTCTTTCAGTCTGGAGCACAGTTCCTCCACTAACGTCTCGATGCCAGAGCTCTGCATGACAACAAAAGTACAAATTGGTTTACTGCCAGGTATACAAAAATCAGGTGTTTGTATGTTTCTAAATCAAAGACCTTACAAATTTCCATATTCTACAATAAATACATGGTCAATATTTAAATTTATACCAGCATTTTAAAATTATAGATTTGCAGATCCAAATTAGTATGAATGTTGCTAATAAAGGATATTAAATGAAACCTACTAATAAAAATGTGACAATACCCATGCACCTCCCAGAATGGCTTTCATCTTGGTCAAAGGGCAGACTTAAGGGCATAAGTACCCATTATATGCCCAAACGTCACTCACCATCAAAAAGAGTATTGAACGTTTATGTGAGTAAAGTCTTCTACCACACATGGTACAAAGGAAAATCACAAAAACTTCTTAGTCCCCCAGGAACTCAGTCTAAAGAGAATGATTTTCTGGCTCAGCACCTATGGCTCAAGTGGCTAAGCCGCCAGCCACATACACCCGAGCCAGTGGTTTCGAATCCAGCCTGGGCCCGCCAAACAACAATGATGGCTGCAACCAAAAAAAATAGCCAGGCCTTGTGGCAGGTGCCTATAATCCCAGATACTTGGGAGGCAGAGGCAGGAGAATCACTTGAGCCCAGGAGTTGGAGGTTGCTGTCAGCTATGATCCCACAGCACTCTACCCAGGGTGAAAGCTTGAGGCTCTGCCTCAAAAAAAAAAATTAGAATCAAGTCTCTTTTGGTGGGCATGACCTGAACAGATGCATGGGATGAAGCATTCTGCTAACCCAGCACCCTCACTGGGCCTTGAGAGGCTAAAAATAGACCTTTATCCCATTCACTTTCACTCAAAATGACTCAGCACAAGTATTACAGATATTCTAAATAACAAATCCCACAGTTATTATAGTTTGAGAGGCAAGAAAACAGATTGCTTTGAAAATGGTTAAATGTAAACACTCGTAGTTATATACCATCCATATCATACTGTAACTTTTAGGAGGAGAACAGAAAAATGCACCAGAGAAGAGCTGCTCTTTCCTTAAAAAGTACTTTTTAAAACCATGGCAGATATTACTCATAAACATTGCTCGAATGCACAATTCTATCAGAAAGGGTCTGCTTACCATAACGCTCAAGGGGTGACGAGCACGGCAATGATATTCCATTTCCTTCAGATCATGAAACCAACACCAGCGTCAGCTGACTCTGCCTACTGTTCTGCACAGCGAGCCTGTGTCACTAAGTTTATAAACCGAGGGCTAGTCTCCAACGCACAACTCTGAACCTCTAGGGATACTTATTTAACTTGTTTCAATACTCTAGAATGGACCGCTATTTAATATACCAACCACAGTATGATGATAACAACCTAGTGACTAGATTTTTTTTTTCAGTGCTTTGTCTTGGAAATTAACTACCTACACACTTTTATATATGAAAGAAATATATGTATTATACATGAACAAGTAATATACTATTATTAATATACTATGATTTGCTCTTACGTATTTTTTTCTCTTGTATTTAAATAGTAAAAGAAACAAACAGCTTAGTCCTTACTCTGTAAGAGCAAGCCCTACCAAGTACGTCGTTGTGTTCTTCCCTTGACGAACTGCAGCATGCTATTCAGTTTTTGTTTTTTTTTTTAAATTATGGGACTCCTGAGTTATCATCACAGCAAACTGAGTGGCATAAAGGGACATCGGAAACTGTCATCGCGTCTGTTGTCTTCTGGCATCTATTATCTATAATGTTAATTTAGAGCTGTTAATTTAAAATTTTATTCATCTTCCCAATTATGATATAAATGGATTAGTGAATTTCAGTGATATTTTAGCAGTGTACCATATATCCATAAGGGCATTCTAGAATTTTTTAGTTTCTCTTATTCCAGTATTCTTATATGTACAGTATCTTAAGAATCCAAGAAAGGTTAAATTCTACTCATATTTTAATAACAAGTCGGGAGAAACACATGCTGTAGATGAAAAAAACGTTAACACTCTACCACTGCACTCAGGAACTATCTTTCCTAACTGTAAAGTGAATAATACTCACTCACTGACCAGTATTCAACTCACACATGTAAAAACACTCTGCAAACCACAAAAGCACTCTAAAGTTCAAGTTCCTCCAAATCTGCAAAGTGGTGAGCCACACAGAGTGACTGGCAAATTTCAGGATCCATTCAGTAACAAGCTTTAGAACGCAATGCTGGCTTATCAGCACTGCTTCACCACCGCCTCATCCAGGCAAAGACAGCTCTGCCCTTCTAAAGTTTACATGCTAATAACTGAAATGTACTTGGCTTTGGATTCCCTTGGGGTCTGAATTCCTGCCCTGCCATGTTCACCAGGCAGCTAAGGGCATGTGTACCACCTCCTCTCTCGGAACCCAAGAGCCACAACTTCCGCTCAAGATTCACCAGGATAAACCAAGATGACACAGATGGGAGAGACCTGTCAGCGTCTCTGGCACCTTAGCGACTTAAATCTTGGTGCCATATCTAGATTTTGCATATTTTTAGATTCAATGCTTTTAAAATGTCATTAATATTTGAGTCCGAGGTTGCAGATCACCAAACTCCCTGTGGGTAGGCCCGGAACCCTGCTCCTTCTCTGACTAACACTGGTACTGGCACGGGTTCTGCTCCCAGGCTATGGGGTGGGCTGGAAGACAGGTACACAATGTTAGGGCCCAAGCCTCAAACACAGGATCTAGTGTCCTGTGTCTTCTGAGAGATTCTCATTTGTTCTTGACAGATCCCTGATGTCTCCCATCCCTATATTTCCAATGCTTCTCCACCCTTTCCAAGCTTACCAGCCTTCTCAACTTATGACCATAGTTATTATATTAGTGTAAAGTAAACAAGGTCAATGGGACTCACTCTGCCTTAGCATCTCTCCTTACCCTATTAAAAGGTTACCTGGAGTTCTACAAGCCTGGGTCTGAATTCCTGGCCTGGCAGATTCACCAGGCAGCAGAAAGTGTGGGTGCCACTTCAGGACTCTTTCTGTAAGTCCTAACCACCCTCATTAATACAGTGCCATGTTAGTTTTCTCACCAGTTAATATTTTATGGTTAATGTCTCATTTAGACCAGATAATCCCTAAATGGACAAATGTTCCCACCCCAACAAGTGTGACAACCCAATATGACCCTCCACAGCATTTAAAGACAAAAAGACCGGGGCTTCACGTGAGACATCAGCCAGTGTGACACACGCCCTCTTGGAATTCTAACTCCTGGGCTCCATCTGCCGTGGACAAAGGTCATTGCTCTGTGTTAAGCCTATTGAAGCACCAGACACATGACAGGAACAATTCTGGATATCGAGCCCCAACTCCCATCTGACTGCTGCTGCTTGAGACCCCAAGCAAAACAGGCAGAAGAACCTCCCAGCTGAGCCCTAGATTCTATGATTTCCATAGAATCATGAGACATAAAATGGTTATTTCAAGCTACTAAACTTTGGAGTACCTTGTCATACATCAATAACCAAGGCATAAGCTTCCAACCATCCTGTGTTCTACCCTACACATGGAGCTCTTTTACAGTTATTCACAACTTAGACTTTATTTTTAAAGCAGAGTTAGAAGGTTTTTTTTTTTTTGCAGTTTTTGGCTGGGACAGGGTTTGAACCTGCCACCTCCGGCATATGGGGCCAGCGCTATACTCTGTTGAGCCACAGGTGCTGTCTAAGCAGATTTAAAAGATTAGTGGGACAAAGCCCAAGTAGAGAATAAGGGGTTGATTACTGATGATACAATAATCATTTCATTGGAGTAAGGGATTAATTTCATACTTTAATGACTAAATAAATGAAGGTTTTAAAAATGTGTATGTATTTATTTATTTTTACTGAGATTGAATGTCACTCTGTTATCCATCTAGAATGTCATGGTGTCAGCCTAGCTCCTGGAAACCTCAAACTCCTGGGGTAGAACGATCCTCCTGCCTCAGTCTCCAAGTACCTGGAACTACAGGGTCCCAACACAATACTTGGCTAATTTTTTTGTTTTTAGTGGAGACCAGGTGTGGATCTTGCTCGAGCTAGTCTCAAAATCCTGAGCTAAAGCGATTCTCCTGCCTCTGCCTTTCAAAATGCTACGATAACAGGCATGAATCACCTCACCCAGCCAGTTAAAAACCTTTTAAAATTTAGCACTGGCTCAATGCCTGTGGCTCAAGTGGCTAAGGCGCCAGCCACATACACCTGAGCTGGCAGGTTCGAATCCAGCCTGCACCCGCCAAACAATAACAGCTGCAACCAAAAAGTAGCCGGGCCTTGTGGCGGCTGCCTGTGGTCCCAGCTACTTGGGAGGCGGAGGCAGCAGAATCGCCTACGCCCAGTAGTTGGAGGTTGCTGTGAGCTGTGTGAGGGCGATAAAGTGAGACTCTGTGTCTACAAAAGAAGAAAAAAGGAAAATGGTCCATTACCTAATGGTCTCCTCTCACAACAATTCATCCCCATCAACCCTAGGTGTGCATATTCCACTTTTCAAAACCTCTACTTAGCTCTTTCACAGGAGGCATTTCATACTTAAATCTTTATTTATACTCACCCTCCCACAAAATATGTGCATCCTGGAAGTGTAATTGGTGGGACCACACCTATGGTGCATTTTACAAGGGTACGTGTTAAATTTATTAAGTGCAGAATATAAATGTCTTAATGCAATAACTAAGAAAATGCCGTGAAGGCTATGTTAATCAGTTTTATGAAAATATTTCAAATGGTATATAAAACCAGCACATTGTACCCCATGATTGCATTAATGTACATAGTTACGACTTAATAAAAAAAAAGAAAGAGAGAGGTGCATCGCCTAGGTTCTTTTTCTTAGTAAGAATAAACTACTTTCTTGGAGTTGCTCAGACCAAAACCCTTGGCTATCTCCCTTGACTCCCTCTGACATATGGGGCTGGCGCCCTACTCTTTGAGCCACAGGCGTGCCCCTCTTTTTCAATATTTGGAATTCACAGATGTGGAACCCACAGATACAGAGGACTGGCTGTCTATGATCAAAATTAACCTTGAAAGTAAACTGCCAGCTGGGCGTGGTGGCTCACGTCTGTAATCCCAGCGCTGTGGGAGGCCGAGGCGGGTGGATTTCCAGTGCTCACAGTTCGAGACCAACATAATAACTGAGCCAGAGAAAAGACCCCGTCTCAACCACCAGGACAGAACACACTGCCGGGCGTAGTGGCGAGCGCCTGTAATCCCAGCTACTTGGGAGGCAAACCGGCCCACGCATCGTTACAAGGAAGGACAATGGAAAAAAAATAATAATAATAAAATAAACAAAAAAAAACAAGGAAACTGAAAGCAAAGCCAGCTTGAAATAAAAAATAAAAAAAGAAAGAAAGAAAGAAAGTAAACTGCCATGGGCTCGGCATTTTGTAGCTTAGCCGCCAGCACACCAGCCATATACGCTGAAGCTGGTGGGTTGGAAGTCAGCCTGGGCCCACCAAACAACACTGACACCGACAACCAAAAAACAGCCGGGCATTGTGGCGGGTGCCTGTGGTCCCAGATGCTTGGAAGGCTGAGTCAAGAGAATCACTTAAGACCAGGAGTTTGAGGTTGCTGTGAGGTATGACACCATGGCACTCTACCCAAGGATTGAGACTGTCTCAAAAAAAAAGAAAAAAGAAAAGAAAGTAAACTGCCATGAAATATTACACGGATTTTTGTATATATAACTGTGTACAGCATATAAACAATGCATATGCAAAACACTAAACTGTACTCTGTACTTTTGCTGGCACAGTGAATATTTGCATATAAGTATGTTGTTCATTTTGTGGATACTAATATGCAAATTTCCATTGTGGCCAAAACATAAAATTTTGTATGACAATTTCCCATGTAAGTCTAAATAAGAGCAAGATCCCAGATCTACTAAAAATAGGAAAACAAAACAAAAAAACCTAGCCAGGCATAGTGATGGCACTTATAGTCCCAGCCCCTTGAGAGGCTGAGGCAAGAGAACTGTTCAAGCCCAAGAATTTGAGGTTGTTGTGATTTATGATGTCACAGCACTCTACCCAGGGAAAGGGAGGGGAGGAGAAAGAATGGACAGAATTTCTAGGTTTTTATATTTTAAAACAGTTACAATGGCTCAGTGCCTGTAGCTCAAGTAGCTAAGGTGCCAGCCACATACACCAGAGCTGGCGGGTTAGAATCCAGCCCAGGTCTGCCAAACAACAATGACAACTAAAACCAAAAAATAGCAGGGCTTTGTGGCAGGTGCCTGTAGTCCCAGCTACTTGGGAGGCAGAGGCAGGAGACTCGCTTGAGCCCAGGAATTGGAGATTGCTGTGAGCTGTGATGCCATAGCACTCTATCCAGGGTGATAGCTTGAGGCTCTGTCTCAAAAAAAAAAAAGAAAAGAAAAATATGATCAGGCTCGGCGTGGGTAGTTCAGGCTAGGGCGTAGGCCACATACACGGGGGCTGGCAGGTTTGAACCTGGCCGGGGCCTGCCAAACAACAACTACAACAACAACAATAAGAACAACAAAAAAATACCCAGGCATTTGTGGCAGGTGCCTGGAGTCCCAGCTACTTGGGAGGCTGAAGGAAAAGAACTGCTTAGAACCAAAAGTTTGAGATTGCTATGTGCTGTGACACCACAGCACTATCGAGGGCGGGGGCATAGTGAGATGCTGTCTCAAAAAAAAAAAATAAAAGAAATATGATCAAATACAACTCATCTTAACAAAATTAATCAATTAGGCTTGGCGCCCATAGCATAGTGGTTATGGTGCCAGCCACCTGCACCAAGGATGGCGGGTTCGAACCCAACCCAGGCCATTTAACCAACTGCAACAAAAAAATGGCCGGGCATTGTGGTGAGCACCTGTAGTCCCAGCTACTCGGGAGGCTGAGGCTGAGGCTGAGACTTGCTTGAACCCAGGAATTAGAGGTTGCTGTGAGCTGTGACGCCAAAGCACTCTACTGAGGGCGACACAGTGAGACTCTGTCTCTAAAAAAATAATAATAATCAATTAATTAATCTTCCATGTAGGTCTTCCTTGTTCTTTTCATTGAAGCCAACAGATAAGAGTCTAAAAAGAAAACCAGGAAGCACAGCCTATTATTCATTAACTACCACACTGATTCTGTTGCTTCAGGCAGTAATTAGAGGGCTCTGTTCAAGTTATTTTCTTGGCTACCCAAGAGACAGGTGAGCTAGTTTAAGGATCCATAGACTGATACACACACACAACAGCACAGGGTCCTGGAGCAGGAAACTGGGACTTCAGAACTTTTTTCTTTTGAGACAATGTCTCATTATGTTGCCCTCAGTAAAGTGCTGTAATGTCACAGCTGACAGCAACCTCAAACTCTTGGGCTCAAGCAAGTCTCTTGCCTCAGCCTCAGAATAGCTGGGACTACAGGAGCCTGACACAATGCCTGACTATTTTTGTTTGTTTGTTTCTTTGTCGTTTGTTTAAAAGGCTGGGGTCAGGTATGAACCCAGCAGTCCCAGTGCATGTGGCTGGCACCCTAATTGCTGAGCTACAGGAGAACTTTCTATTTCTTAATTCCGTAAGTAAGCACTGAATTCCTGGTATATGACTGGTACATTCATTTCCTCAATTTCAATTTAATAAGATTTGAAAAACTCATTATTAGGAAAAAACAATGCAACTATGGTTTATAAAATCAGAAAAGAAAGGACAAACAGGCTCGGCACCCATAGTTCAGCGGCTAGGGCGCCGGCCACATACACCAGAGCTGGCAGGTTCAAAACCAGGCTGGGCCTGCCAAACAACAATGATGAAGATAACCAAAAAATAGCCGGGCGTTGTGCCGGGTGCCTGTAGTCCCAGCTACTTGGGAGGCTGAGGCAAGAGAATCACTTAAGCCCAGGAGTTGGAGGTTGGGAGGCTGAAGCAAGAGAATCACCTAAACCCAAGAGCTAGGGGTTGCTGTGAGCTGTGATGCCACTGCACTCTACCGAGAGCAACAAAGTGAGACCTTGTCTCTAAAAAAAAAAATCTTTGCAAACCACTATCCTTCCTTGGTACTGTTTCTGCCTAATACCAGCTTCTTCTGAACACATAACAAAGCTAGCTAGTATGAATTATATACAAATTAAATAAGCCCTAGCAGTCCAGTCGCATCCAACCCGTTTTATACTCTTCGTCCTTTTACAGTTGATTTCAGCTGCCCTTGTTGCTCCCTCAGCTTAACCATGAGTAGGTTAGTCATTTTGCACCAACTTTGGTCCTAAGAAGAAATAAGATCCTTTCTCAGAATGAAACTGCCCTACCCATATTTTCTTTCTAACCATGACTCAGCAGCTTCTTTGGATTTTGCTCACATTCACCTGAACTAACCTTTCACTAAAGTACCATTTACATTTTGAATTCCTTTAAAACTATAGATTACTTTTATCCGTCTACTTACCCAGTATCATGCAGAAAACACCATTTGGGTGACTGTCTAACGACAGTTTTCTCTGTAGACTTCCCTCGTGCTTATCAATCAGGGCTGGACACCTGGCTCAAGCCCAGCCAATTAAAGATTCTCTCTCAGATGGTGTAGGACTACAGAGTTCAGGGATCATGCTGGGCTGGAAGAGCCACTCCTGATCACGTGTACCCAAAATCACCGAAAGACTTCAGAAAAGGGAATCGCCCAGTCCCACGGGGGGTGGGGGGGTGAGGGGGGAATAATATGAGAGACTGTGGGTCACTCTGGGAGGTGACCTCGCCCATCCCAGAGTCCCAGTTCAGGTCCCCACTAAGACTGCTACGCTTCTAGCACCTGGTTTTAATAGGATAAACCTGTGTCCTTCATAATCGAGTATATTCAGTTTTTCTAAAACTAGACTAATTATGTTCCTACTTATGTAGTCATGAAATGATAACTGACTAAAGCATATAAGCAGTAACTTCTAAACTCCTAATTCATACTGTATGAGACAGAAGCCTTAAGAAACTCAGAAATTTAAAAAATCAAAAGGGAGGCCGGGCGCAATGGCTCGAACCTGTAATCTCAGCACTCTGGGAGGTCAAGGTGGGTGGATAGCGGAGCTCATGAACTCGAGAGCAACCTGAGCTAGACAGAGACCGCATCTCCAGTAATAGCCAGGCATTGTGGCAGGCACGTGTTAATGCCCAGCTACTCCGGAGGCTGAGGCAAGAGAATCACTTAGGCCCAAGAGTTTGAGGTTGCTGTGAGCTATGACACCACAGCACTCTACCCAGGGAGACAGCTTGAGGCTCTGTCTCAAAAAAAAAAAAAAGAGTGAGACCCTGTCTCCACTACAAGCAGAAAAATTAGCTGGACATCAAGGCAGCTACTTAGGAGGTGGAAGCAAGAGGATCTCTTGAGCCCAAGAGTTTGAGGTTGCTGAGTTCTGATGACATCACAGCACTCAACTCCATTAAAAAATTATCATATAAAAATATATTGTTTATTATTTTTGAGACAGAGTCTCACTTTGTCACCCTCGGTAGGGTGCTGCTGGCATCATACCTCATAGCAACATCAAACTCTTAGACTCAAGTGATCCTCTTGGCTCAGCCTCCTCAGTAGCTGGGAGGTGCCCACCATAACACTTAGCTATTTTTAGTAAAGATGGGGATCTTGATCTTGCTCAGACTGGTCTCCAACTTGCGAGCTCAAGCAATCCACCTCGCTTGGCCTCCCAGAGTTTTGGGATTACAGGTATGAGCCACTATGCCTGGCCTAATATAGTGCATTTAAAGTATATGAACTGCTATCCCACTTCTAGGAATATATGCAAAAGAAATAATGTAGACCATGGAAAACCATACATAAAATATTTTAGACAACAGGGCGGCTCCTGTGGCTCAGCGAGCAGGGCGCTGGCCCCATATACCGAAGGTGGCGGGTTCAAGCCCGGCCTCGGCTGAACTGCAAAACAAAAAAAAAAATAGCCGGGCGCTGTGGCAGGCGCCTATAGTACCAGCTACTCGGGAGGCTGAGGCAAGAGAATCGCTTAAGCCCAAGAGCTGGAGGTTGCTGTGAGCAGTGTGACGCCACGGCACTCTACCCAGGGCGATAAAGTGAGACTCTGTCTCTACAAAAAAAAAAAAAAAAATTTTAGACAACATAATGAAAAAATCAAAAGCAAGCTAAATATCAGCAATAAAGATCATATTATATTGCTGTTGAAACAGTACTGGATAAAATGTAAATAAACCACTAAAAAGAGTAAAGACAATGTAAAAACAGAATGAAATATATAATGCTAAATTGAAAACAAGACAAAATTTTGTACATACTCTAATCAAAGTGGGTTATATACAAGAATATCTCATAAAACTCTAAATACATGAAAAAATACCATGAAAGTATATTCTTCTTAGCAAAGTATCTCAAGAATGGAAGAAAAGGTATCCAAAGTACTCAGCCCTACTGTGAAACTCATGAAACTAGCTTTCATCTCAAGGCTATAATCCAATTATAGCATAAGAATATGGGGAGAGAGGCAAGGGAGGGGAGGTGAAGGGGAAGGATGGGTAAAAGGAGGGTGATTGGTGGGGCCACACCTACGGTGCATCTTAGAAGGGTACAGGTGAAACTTACTGAATGCAGAACATAAAGGTCTGAACACAGTAACTAAGAAAATGCTATGAATGCTTTATTAACCAGTTTGATGAAAATATTTCAGATCGTATATGAAACCAGCACATTGCACCCTGTGATTGCATTAATGTACACAGGTATGATTTAATTAAAAGAAAAGAAAAGAAAAAACTGTAACCCACTTTACAGAATAAAAAGAAAAGTAATATTCCTGTTACATGGGTAAGATGACAAGTAGTGTATTTTCCTAAGCCTTTTTTGTCAAGCTGTTACATTTGTAATGTTAAAGCATCCCCTCCTAAGTACAAGAAATAAAATGCAAACTTACTTCATCAGAAGCAGATCGAAGACACTGGACAGCAGCCCGTTTTTTCATTTCTTCTAGAGTTAGATCTGAACACTTTTTCTTATTCTTTCCCCATTTCTTATAAGCTCCTTTTTCCCAGCCCAGGAAGATGTCATTCTCCTATAACAAGACCACACCAGGTTAAACGACCTCAGCTAAACAGCAATTCTCAGACACTACTTTGCTCCATCTGCTTGAACACACATTTCCCGTTACACACAGGAAGTCACAAAAAGGCCCCACCCTTTCCACATGAATTTTAGAATGAGCTTGTCAATATCTGCAATAAAGGAAGCTGAGATTCAGACAGGGGTTGTGCTGAATCCACAGAACACAGTGGTCTGATAATGAACATATGATGTTTTCCCATTTACTTGGGTCATCTTTGATTTCTTTTAATGATTTTTTTAAATAGTTTTTAGGGCACAAGGCTTACGCTTTGGTGAAATTTATTCCTAAGTATTTTATTCACTTTGACATTATTGTAAATGTAATTGCTTTCTTTGCATTCCTTAGGATTTTCTATATTTTGTATAAGATCGTGTCATACATGACTATAGTGTCACTTCCTTTCTAATCTGAATGTCTACTTCTTTTTCTTACCTAATTGCCTTGTTAATATTTATAACATTTCTTCATCTTTGAAAATGACTTTGCACAAATAGAAACTGGCAAGTGCAGATATTAATCCACAAGCATGAGTTTAACGAAATTTACTATTAGTTGCTTAGAAGACACTTATAGAATGTCATTAAATATCTCTTGGTATTTGTGTTTAGCATTTGCAAACATTAAAGATTAATCTCTTCCGAGTGTTCGGTAAAAATTTCAACTGAATAGATTTTTCTTTTTTTTTGAGACAGAGTTTTACCTTGTCATTCTTGGTAGAGTGCTCTGGCATCACAGCTGACAGCAACCTCAAACTTGGGCGTAAGCGATTCTCTTGCCTCTGTCTCCCAAGTAGCTGGGACTACAGGTGCCTGCCACAATGACTAGCTATGTCGTTTAGCAGGCTCAAGCCAGGTTCGAACCTGCCAGCCTTGGTGCATGTGGCTGGTAATGTAACCACTGTGCTACGGGCGCCAAGCCAACTGAATAGATTTTGAGATAAAACAAATTCTCTTTGCACTCTATCAGGATGTAAAAAATACTGTTGGAACTGTATTTACATGTCAACTGTAATTCTGGGGATGGAGATTTCTTTCTTGTTTTAACTTTTTGTTGTTTTTGAGATGAGAGTCTAACTATATCATTCAGGCTGGTATTGAACTCATGGGCTCAAGTTGATTCTCCTGCCTCAGCCTCCCTACTAGCTGAGATTACAGGCACAGGCATCACAAAGTTGTTTTAACTTTTGACAGAATGCAAAAGGTATAAAGCAGCTTAGTATTTATGATTCAAACAATATAAGAAGTTAGAGTGATACTTGGGAGGCAGAGGCAGGAGACTCACTTGAGCCCAGGAGTTGGAGGTTGCTGAGCTGTGATGCAACAGCACTCTGTCCAGGGTGACAGCTTGAGGCTCTGCCTCAAAAAATAAAAAAGAAAGAAAAAAAGGAATTAGAGTGATTTTATCACATTATAAATGTTGTATCCAAGTGCCGTTTTGCCAGGTAACTTTAGGTAGTATTCACTTAAGAAACCTCAATTTATACCAAAAGCTACACAAACTATAGTATGTTAGAAACATTTATATATATACATACATACATACATATACATATATAAAACAAAAGAAACATTTGTATATATTCTGCTCTTTTCATTTCAGAGCTCCCTAGTTTCATTTTTTTCTAGCTTCAGGTACTATGCCAATGTATCATAACTTATTTAACCAGAATTTATCATAACTTAGTTAACCAAATAGCAGTTAACTGTTAATCAGACTCAAATAGAATATAGTTTCTGAGGACTGTGAACCTACTAGTGAAAAAAGAGAGAGAGAGAGAGAAAAGAATGTAGTATAAAAAGATCTAAGGTATTTCAATTTTACTTACTGTTACCTTTTGGTCCCCTATGTTGTATTAAGTCTATTTATACATAAACATAAAATATTAGACATGTGCCAAATAGTTACTCAAAAAGCTGAGTAAAATTAAGGATGATTTTTTTTGAAGCCTTAATCTGAAAGACAGAATACAAGTATCAAGTACCAAGAGCAGATACAGTTAAAGAAGTTCCCAGCACAAGCATCGATTTATCAGCAAGCACTTTTCTAGCTAGACACTGCTGTGAGTTAAGCTAAGGCTGGAGATTAGATTGACTTTCCTGTGCTGTCTTCTAGCAAAAAGGAGAGCGAGAACTAAGGAGAAAAAGAACGCAACCATCTGAACAGCAGCCGGGCTCCACCAGTCCCTGCCGGGTGGAGAATCACCCTTGCCTCCCACACCTTCCTGTTTCACAGCATCCTGAACAACTGAAACCAGCACGCATCTAATGGGACTCACACCACCCCCATCTTCAGGCCTTGGTTGGCTTAGGCCCTTGGCCACAAGGACTGACTCACACAGAGGTGTATGACCAATTAGAAATGAGTTTGGCTGGGAAAGGGAACACTTCCTCAGGACTGTGTGTGAAACTACGATGCCAGAATCGTGCCCTCCGCCACTGTCCTCTACCCTATAAAGTGCAAGCTGCAAAAGCAAGCCGACAGATGGAGCCAGGCAGAGGGGAGAGCAGAAGCCTGAATGACACTGAAGCTCTGATTTAAACCAAGCTGGGGGCAGACCTACTTCTGGACTTTAGTTACAGGAGCCTTTTCCCAACCCCAAACAAATTAGGACAAACATTTGGTTGCTTATGAATGACAGATACAGCCAAAATCTGTGGAATGGACTCCGGGATGAATCCACTGACATCTCATTGCTCAAAAGAACCATTATCTGCCTCTAAAAATCAAACAAGCATAATTTCAGATTAACCATGGCCCTTTTTTTTCTAGCAGGCCTTTGGTCCATGGCGATGACCTCTGTACTCTCAATGGCCCAAGCCCATTGGGTCAGCACCACAACATCTCCAACCGCTGGCTAACTGGTCTTCAGTGTCGTCAGCAGAGCTCATCAGGTCACCACGGCCTTCCATGAGCTGGGACACCCCCCCCCCCCACTCTGACCTTGGCCTACTCGCTCACCATCCTCTTTTTTGGCCTCACAACCTCGGGTCCCTCCTGTGACCTCATACACACTATTCCTTTCTTCTTCCTTCAAGATAGTTCAACAATCATCTCCTGTCACTCCTACCTGATCGTCCCGCCTCCTCTGCAGCCACTGTACTTTACAGATCTGTGAACTGGCAGTTATCACTCAGCGACCATCCTCAGGATTATCTGTATTCCTCGTGCCCTACACAGTGTGATCGTAGTCAGCACCAACTGTGTTTTTCTTTTTAGTCAGGGTCTCCTTCTGTCAGCCAGGCTGCAACCTAGTAGCACAATCATAACTCACTGCAAACTCCAACTCTGTCTGACTCAGGTGATCTTCCTGCCTCAACCTCCTGAGTAGCTGGGGCTACAGGTGCATACCACCACCTCAGCTAATGTTCAAATTCTTTTATCGAGATGGGATTTCACTGTGCTGTCCGGGCTGGTCTGGAACTTCTGGCCTTAGAGGATCCTCCCACCTTGGCCACACAAAGTGCTACTATTACTGGCCAGAGCCAGAGTTCAGCCTTGCATTCACATTTGAGGATAAAAGCAGTAATGTGAATTTTTTAAAAACTCAATTATATTCAAAACATCTCTATTCCATGAAAAAATTTTACACAAAAAAATTTTAATGGTATCTTAGAAAGTATGTAGATAGGGGCTTGGTGCCTGTGGCTCAACAGGTTAAGGCGCCAGCCACGTACACCTGAGCTGGTGGGTTGGACTCCAGCCCGGGCCACCAAACAACGATGGCTGCTACCAAAAAGTGGCCAGGCGTTGTGGTGGGCGCCTGTAGTCCCAGCTACTTGGGAGACAGAGGCAGGAGACTCGCTTGAGCCCAGGACTTGGAGGTTGCTGGAGCTGTGATGCCTCTCTCACTCTATGTTCAAAGTCCTTCTGGGTAAATTTCTATACATTTTCTTCTGCCTAACATAATGCTCACTCAAAATAATTTGATACCTTTGAGCAGCAATTTTAAATTTATTTTTCATAAAAGAACCAAAGGTAATTCCTAGGAGGCTGAGGTAGGATGGGGGGATTCCATAGCTCTATCTCATAAAGTGCAAAAAAAAAATGTTAGTTGTGGGTGGGAATTGTGGCTCACACCTGTAATCCTAGCACTCTGGGAGGCTGAGGCAGGCAGATTGCCTGAACTCATGGGCAACACCAGCAGGAGCCAGAGCGAGACCTCATCTCTAAAACGAGCCATGCGTTGTGGCAGACACCTGTAGTCCCAGCTACTTGGGAGGCTGAGGCAAGACCATCCTTGGAGCCTAAGAGTTTGAGGTTGCTGTGAGCTATTACGCCACAGCATTCTACTGAGGGTGACAAAGTGAAACCTTTGTCAAAAAAAAAAAAAATATATATATATATATATAAAACAACTGGCAGGTATCTAACTAGATTTCTTTTAAAATGTAAAATTTACCCCACATAGAATATATGTGATGTGGTCAGCACCTGTGGTCAGTGGGTGAGCCACTGGCCCCAGGCGTTGTGGTGATAGTCAGCTATCGTCTAAGCTCAAAAGCTGGAGGCTGCTGTGAGCTGTGATGCCACAGCATTCTACCAAGGGCAATAAAATGAGACTCTGTCTTTAAAAAAAATATGTGTGTGTGTGTGAGATGTAAACATACCTGTCAGGTTAAGGTCAACCGGAGAATGTCCCCAGCCTTAGAAGCCTTCCCTATCAAAAGCTACCATTGCTACCCTCATACTTAATAGTTGGGGTAAGATCTTTCAAACTGGAGATAATTTTCCTGAGAATCTAAAATAGTCCTGCTCCATTATAATTTCAAAAGCTATACTGGAAATTAAAAGTCCTAGTTTCTTTTTTTTTTTGGAGACAGAGTCTCACTATATTTCCCTGGGTAGAGTACCGTGGCGTCACAGCTCACAATAACCTCCAACTCTTGGGGGTAAGTGATTCTTCTGCCTCAGCCTCCCGAGTAGCCAGGATTAAAGGTCCCCACCACAACGTCTGACTCTTTTTGTTGCAGTTGTTTACTTGGTCAGGGCTGGGTTCAAACCCCCCCACCCTCAGTGTATGTGGCTTGTGCCCACAGTACGGGGCACCAAACTGGTATGTCCCAGTTTCTTACAGAAGGTCTATGCTTTCTCTTAGAACACTGGAGCTGCTTCTTTGTCCCTGATCTAAAATTTCAAAACCTAACACCTTGGTAGAGTGGTGGTTCTCCCAATAAGGGAAAAGAACTGTAAGCTGGTTCAGAAAAGGTCTTGAGTATCTACTTAGTTCTCTCAGGCTACTTGTTTTAAGGAAACCAGCCAACCATGTAAGCCTGGCTACCCCACAGCACACAGAGGCAACAGTCCACCCGAGTCCAGCTTTTCAGCACTCAGCTGAGGTGAGGACACGGCGAGCTCTCTTGGGGTTCCCAGGTCAGTTCATCTGCCAGCCCAGGACCACTGTGCAATGTCAGGTAAACCCACAGTGAACAGAACAATCACCCAAACGATTCTCCCCCAATTCCTGACTTAATGGCATCTGTTAGGTACAAATAGTGCATTTTTTTAAAAGCCAACTTTTGGAGTAGAATATACAACTACACTATCAGAAAAAGTGTTTCAAACACGATTGTAGAGGGTCTTTACCTAACAAATGCAATCAGTGTAACCTGGTTTCTTGTACCCTCAATGAATCCCCAACAATAAAAAAAAAAAGTGTTTCTTTCGTATTAAACATTTCTCTTTATATTCAAAAGAATATCCTCTAGCCTTCCCTTTATATTTTGATGAATAAATCCAGGTTCCTTTTATCGTATATGTGCCATCAAAAGACTTTTATTTCCTTGGGCGGCGCCTGTGGCTCAGTGGGCAGGACGCCGACCCCATATACTGAGGGTGGCAGGTTCAAACCTGGCCCCGGCCCAACTGCATCACAAAACAGCTGGGCGTTGTGGCGGGCACCTGTGGTCCTCGGGAGGCTGAGGCAGGAGAATCACCTAAGCCCAGGAGTTGGAGGTTGCTGTGAGCTGTAACGCCACTGCACTCTACCGAGGGCAATAAAGTGAGACTCTGTCTCTACAAAAAAAAAAAAAAATTAAAAAGACTTTGGTTTCCTAAAATTCATTCGTTTTTAAAATCTGGTCATCCCCATTACAAAGAAATAACAGTGCCTGCTGCTGGAATCTGTCAGTCCTCAGTCTAAAAAAAACATTTTTGAAGAGACCCAACTACCTTACAAGTAACAATTACATCCAGAAATGCTGCAGTGACCATGTTTGTTGAACACACGATTAGGATATACGCCAAGACCAAATATTCCAAGTTGAGACTGTTGTGGAAAATGTTGGAAATAAAATTATCAGCGTATCTCTGCCTCCAATCAATGCATTGGCCCACCTGCAACAGAGTAGGTGATATGAGAGATAGCTGCTTGGTGGAGAGGTGGAAAGGGCCGCGTGTACGGTGATGACAATACATTTATCAGTGTTTACCAAGCCCCTACCTTGTGTCTGGTATTGCTCTAACTATATAATCAGTACCTAGAATGAGGCCTTGCACCTATAACAACTCAGTAAATACATGAGCAGTAAGCGACTATTCTTCAATTCTCACCACTTGATATGCACATAAGGCTCAGTGTAGAAATGGAGAGGCAGGCACAGAGATGTTAACTAGTCCACATCCGTGGTCTACGTTAGAAACAAAGAAGGCAGGGGAGTTAGGACCCAGACTCCACAGTCCATATTCTTAATTACACAGTACTAACTTGTAGTAAGAGGGGGAAATCGACTCAAAAGATAAACAGAACAGGAGGCTGGTGTAGTCTGACAGTCGTTTGAGATAAAGGTCAAGATGCTGTTATGGGGCCCGGCGCCTGTGGCTCAACGGGCTAAGGCACCAGCCACGTACACCTGAGCTAGCAGGTTTGAATCCAGCCTGGGCCCACCAAACAACGACTGCTATAACCAAAAAAAAAAAAAAGGGCCAGGCGTTGTGGCGGACACCTATAGTCCCACCTACTTGGGAGGTGCAGGCAGGAGACTCGCTTAAGCCCAGGAATTGGAGGTTGCTGTGAGCTATGATGCCACAACACTCTACCCAGGGCGACAGCTTGAGGCTCTGTCTCAAAAAAAAAAAAAAAAAGATGCTGTTATGGGAAACTTTGATCTGAGCCAGTGGTACAAGTTTTTTCATCCTATAACCCTCTATAACCCTTGTGATACCTCCAGCTTAATTCTTCATGAATTATACTCTATTACACACCCCCTTCCCAGAATGGCTCCTATCACTGGGGGAGTCAATGTGAATACCGGCATGTGTACATTCTCCCTTCACTAGCAAGGACAAATCCTTAGGAAGGTTTTCTGGTGCAGGAATTTTCTAAGATGACACTTCTGGCTTCCTTAACATCTGAAATGCTGATTTGAAGAACATTAAGTTAATTAGGTATATTTAAACAAATAAGAAAATAAAAATAGGAAGTGTCAGATTAATGCAAATAAAATGGCTATCAAATAAAAGGTATTTAATTAACATGTACTGAATGAATGCTTGCTGAAACATAGTATACACAGTGATATACATGAGAACCCAGGATGAGTCAGATTTTTGTAGTTCCTATTGTTAAATATTATAATAAGCTGTAAAGGGAAACACTGCAGATGCTAGCTTTTCTGAATTGTCAATGCTAAAGTAAAAGGATGTACTGCAAGAGTTTGTTACAAATTGGCTAAAAGAATAAATGAGCTGGCTCGGTGCTCTCTGGTGCCTATGGCTCAACAGGCTAAGGCGCCAGTCACGTACACCTGAGTTGGCGGGTTCAAATCCAGCCCAGGCCCACCAAACAACAGTAACGGATGCAAGTAAAAAATGGCTGGGTGTTGTGGCGGGCGCCTGTAGTCCCAGCTACTTGGGAGGAGGAGGCAGGAGACTCGCTTGAGCCCAGGAATTGGAGGTTGCTGTGAGCTGTGATGCTAAAGCACTCTACCAGGGTGACAGCTTGAGGCTCTGTCTCAAAAAAAAAAAAAAAAAAAAGAATAAATGAGCTTTGTTGAATGCAGAAGTAATGTGCCCCACTTTGCAATCAGTATTGGGATTATTCTTATAACCTGTGAGCAAATATTGTAATCATCCAGCTACATTTCTAGAACGATGAACTCTAAGTTAGAAGATACAATTCAATTGGGATATTTAAAAGAAACCACAATAACATCCCTGAAGGGCAGGCCCCAGTGGTTACCTATGAGGTCTGCCCTTGTACCCACACCTATTAATTTCCCCTGGCACACAAGTCACATGCCTAAGAAGCATGCATCTCTTCGTTTATTTAATAAATATCTAAACATCTTCTATATTTCAGGAACTGTTTTAAGGACCAAGAATGTAGTGGAAAACATGACAGCAAAAAGTTCCCTAACTTGGGGCAGCGCCTGTGGCTCAAGGAGTAGCCGGCCCCATATAGCAGAGGTGGCGGGTTCAAACCTGGCTCCGGCCAAAAACAGCGGAAAAAAAAGTTCCCTAACTTGATGAATTGTAGATTCCAGCATGAGAGACACACAAAAAATAATTTATGGACCAGGCACAGTGGCTCACACCTGTAATCCCAGCACTCTTGGAAGCTGAGGCGAGAGGATCCATTGAGCTCAGGAATGTGAGACCAGCCAGAGCAAGAGGGAGACGACCTCCCCCTCCCATCTCTACTAAAAACAGAGAAACCAGCCAGGTGTAGCAGGAGACTCAGGAAGCAGAGGCATGAGGATCACTTGAATCCAGGAGTTTGAGGTTGCTGTGAGCTAGGCTGAAACCATGTATTAGCCTGGGCAACAGAGTGAGACTGTCAATAATCGTAATAATTTATGTATCACAAATAATCATATAATTTCAAATAGTAACAAGAGTTATAAGGAAATAAAGCAGGTAAGAGGACTTGGGAGGATTCTAGTTTAGATATGGCAGGTAAAAAGCAAACTATGCCATTAAACACATAAATACCCTCTTTGAAAAAGTAACTAGCAGGGGCTTGGTTCCTGTAGCTCAGTGGCTAGAGTGACAGCCACATACACGAGAGCTAGTGGGTTCGAATTCGGCCCAGGCCTGCCAAACAACAACAACCACAGCCAAAAAATACAGCTGGGCTTGTGGCGGATGCCTGTAGTCCCAGCTACTCAGGAGGCTAAGGCAAGAGAATCGCTTGAGCCCAAGAGTTTGAGGTTGCTGTGAGCTGTGACGCCACAGCACTCTACTGGGGGTGTCATAGTGAGACTCTGTCTACAAAAAAACCGAAAACAACCCTGATTTGATCACTACACATTGTATATGTGTATCAAATTATAACACATACTCCCCAAATACATACAACTATTATGCACCAGAAAAAAAAAAAAAGAATGCAAAAGTGGAAAATACTAACAACTGGTAACTGAACAAAGAGAATATGAGTTCTATGTACAGCCGTCTTCCAAGGTCTGAAATTATTTCACGAGTTCTTTTTTGTTTTAGAGACAGACTTTCACTGTTAACCCAGGTAGAGTCCAGGGGCTTCACCTTAGCTCACAGTAACCTCAAACTCCTATTCTGCCAAATAGCCAGGATACGAGCACTCACCACCACATCTAGCTTCTCCCTCTGTTCTAGTAGAAACATGGCCTCACTCTTGCTGAGGCTGGTTGTGAAGTCATGAGCTCAAGCAATGCACCCACCTTGGCCTCCCAGAGTGCTTGGGTTACACGTATGACCCACCATGCCTGGCAAAATTAAAATTCCTTGAAAATATGAATATATTCTGCTCAAAGATGTTATAATCTTTTAAGAAATAAAATACATTCTCATAACTGTAATAGCTTTGCAGTAAAAATATGATAAAGTCTGGCAAAAGACATTGCTTTCATCAGGAATTATTACAAAAAGTTTCAGAAAAAAGATGACCAAGCTTTGAAGGATGGGGAACAAAAACAGTTCATGTCATCTAAAAATGACACATATGAATTCCTTACTATCTGAGAAACTCTAATACTTGACAGAGTAATCATGACAAAAGGAAAAAAAAGGAAAATTTGTGAAAATAAGATTACTGATAGGTGTATCTCCACATTAGAAGGCAGCTGTTCTCTAGAATTACAGAGTAGCCAGCTGACCCCATAATGGTGTCACAGCCCTCTCCAAATCAGAGGTTTGTCGGTAACTCAACTTGGTTATTAAGCCTCAAACAAGACTAGGGTCTGATAGTCTCATTTCCTACCAAACCATCATGCAAAGCTGCGACCAAATTCATGTCTAAAATCTGTTTCAGAACTCTACAGCCGTGTGTGTCCTAAGCAAGCCTGGGAAAAGCAATGGCTCAAACCTGGCAGATAAGGCTAGTAGTTGAAGCAATGCCATTAAAACTAGCCAGATACATGTATATGAATCGTGCCCTGTGATTGCACCAATGTACATAATTATGATTCAATAAAATTATTAAAAAAAAAAAAAACTAGCTAGATACAATCCAGGGCTAAACTAACTCGCGGATGGGGATGGAGAGGTGAGAAGAGTCGTTTGGTTTCCACCTGTGGGCTGTGCCAGCTCCAGCATGAACGGAAAGGCACTCTACTTCCTCACCCACAACACATCTGCTAGCTTGGCTCTTAGCTGGAGTGCTGAATCACACATGCTAAGGCCCCTTTCCATTCTACTTACTCCTACCAGGAGAGACGGCCCTGGGCCCCACACCCTCTCATCCTCCTCTTGGGTTGTGCATCTGTTTTGCCACCTTTAAAGAGGATAATTGACTCTTATGTCACATTGTATTAAAACAGGTATCAGCTGCCCCCATCAGTTCAGCTCCTGGCCTTCCCTCTGGCGGGGTGCAAGAGACACCTACTTCCCACCTTTCCTCCTCTCTCTCCTGAAGTCCCAGATATGTCTCATAAACAAGATATCCCTGAACTTGGTTTTTCTTTTATTTTGAGACAGAGTCTCATTATGTCGCCCTCAGTAGAGTGCCGTGGTGTCACAGTTCTCAGCAACCTCAAACTCTTGTGCTTAAGTGATTCTCTTGCCTCAGCCTCCTAAGCAGCTGGGACTACAGGCACCTGCCACAACGCCTGGCTATTTTTCTTTTTTCTTTGTAGTTGTCATTGTTGTTTAGCAGGCCCAGGCTGCCCCAGGTTCGAACCCACCAGCCCCAATGCATGTGGCCGGCACTCCAACCGCTGAGCTACAGGCGCCAAGCCATTGTGCTAGTAAATTTAATAGTGCTGATTAAATATTCTAGGCTGACATTGCTGACATACAAATCTAAGAAATGAGAAATTATAAAAAGTCCTAGTAAAAAACTATTATCTATGACTACATGTTTATAACAAAAGTACATGATTTTTGAATTATGAGAAGTATCTTTCTTACCCCTGGAAATAAAAGTGCTTCCATATTTGTAGATTTAATATCTTACTTGCCTGTAACAAAGTATATTGTACATTTACTAAAAAGATGGCAAAAAATAAAGCTTTGGTAAGCAATTATACAACCATCGACATAACACATTTGCCAGTTACTAGGTTATAAATTAATCCTCTCAAAACTTTACTTGACCTAATTCCCACCAGCCAACCTGGAAGCAGGAAATACACATTACTAGTTGTGTCTCACAAGAAACGATGAGAAACACCTCTCATCAAATACACTCTGCAGAAAAGATGAAAAATACTCAGTGTTTCGGTGGAATCCTTTGTACATATTATTTACAGGATTTTGAGGCTTTTCATTGTGGCTTGGAAGAACAAAGTCAGTTTCTCTTGTCAATGAAAATTTGTTTCTGCTTTCACTGTAAATAACAACAAAATGGCAATAAATACTACCCACAAAATACTCTCTTCTTTCCATCAATGGTTTACAAAATCCAAAAGATTTGTGAAATTTGACCGACAGAAGCCAGAGTCCATTCACTCACTACAAATGACTCTGCTTCTCTTTAGTCACACCTCACTTTCAGAAGCTCTTCTTGAAGAGTGAGATTAAGGTTGGGATTTTTTTCAAGCATGTAGATTTGGTTCATTGTTTAAATTTAGCAGCAAAAGCAAATAAAATGTGTTTGACCAATTTACAAGGTGATACAGTGACTTACAGGCAAAGTTGTGTGCTTTACTGAACTTGAAGTCTACTATTAATACACACTGATTAGGCGTGGCACCTGTAGCTAAAGTGACTAAGGCGCCAGCCACATACAACAGAGGTGGCTGGTTTGAACCCACCCCAGGACTGCCAAATAACAATGACAACTCCAACCAAAAAATAGCCGGGTGTTGTGGTGAGCTCCTATAGTCCCAGCCATAAAGGCTGAGGCAAGAGAATTGCTTAAGCCAAGGAGTTGGAGGTTGCTGTGATGCCACAGCACTCTACCGAGGGTGACACCTTGAGGCTTTGTCTCAAAACAAAAAAAACCAAAAAACCACACTGATTAATAAGCAATTCAATGTCTCTGGTGCAGATAAAAGACAATATTAAATTTAGAGTGGAGTAATGTATAACAGACACAATGGTTTCCTGAACACTGGAAAGCAGCGTCCTGGAGCAATGTTATTCAAAGGGGGCAGGTCAGACTAAGTCTAGCCCACAGCACAGACCTAGATTCTTATGGTGGAATGTAATCAACATTGTAAACTTCTAATTATGAAGAAGATAATTGCAATAAATAGTCTGCTGGCTCGGCACCTGTGGCTCAACAGGCTAAGGCGCCAGCCACGTACACCTGAGCTGGCGGGTTCGAAACCAGCCCGGGCCCGCCAAACAACAATGACGGCTGCAACCAAAAAATGGCTGGGCGTTGTGGCGGGCGCCTGTAGTCCCAGCTACTTGGGAGGCAGAGGCAAGAGACTCGCTTGAGCCCAGGAACTGGAGGTTGCTGTGAGCTGTGATGCCACAGCACTCTATCCAGGTGACAGCTTGAGGCTCTGTCTCAAAAAAAACAAATAAAAACCAGTCTGCTTAGCAACATGACTGTTCACCTTGCACAGCAGATTCTCACCATCTTGTCACTGCACACCTCTGGAGCATGAAAAGACTCTTAAGGAAAACGTATGCATATGGACACAATTAGGTCTTACAGAATACTTAAAATGTGTACATACCTGTTCCTGCAGGTGGTAATCGTAGCTGTCCTGCAGCAGAAGACTAAGGACATACCGAGTATAGACCACGGCATCAATGCCGCATTTCTCCAGCTCTTGTCCCAGCCAGGTCTGCACTGGACCCAGAGCATGAAGCAGAGACATCTCAGAAACAGACACAGGGCCTGGATGAGAACTTGAGGAGCTTTCAGACAGCAAACCATCCACAACAACTGTACAGATAGGGGCATGAATTTAGGTTGCTGACATCCTTAAAGTGTGAAGCATTTTCCTTCGTTGATATTCTGTTGGTATCTGGAGAGGATTTTCACATCTAGGACAAGCATTTATTTTTGCTGGTGGTCAGCCATCTAAAATAGAATTTCCCTCTTCAGGCATGACCAATGAATCATCCTGAGAGCAACACACATGTAGGTATGAATTTCTAATTTAATTTCACATTGAGGCCAAATGGAAGTCTCCGGCAGAACCTACAAAAGGAGAGAAATAAAAAGTATTATGTAAATTAAATTATTGATCTTTTTTAAAAACTCAAATGAACTATTCCCCTTTATTAAAACATCTTTAGGCTCAGCGCCTGTGGCTCAACGGGCTAAGGCGCCAGCCACGTACACCTGAGCTGGTGGGTTCAAATCCAGCCCGGGCCCGCCAAACAACAATGACGGCTGCAACCAAAAAATGGCCGGGTGTTGTGGCGGGCGCCTGTAGTCCCAGCTTACTTGGGAGGCGGAGGCAGAAGGATTGTTTGAACTCAAGAATATGAGACTG
>CAUYON010066409.1:0-30304 GCA_963573935.1 Arctocebus calabarensis | reverse complement strand
ATGTACCACAATTTATTAATCCATTCGTGGGTCGATGGGCACTTGGGCTTCTTCCATGACTTAGCAATTATGAATTGGGCTGCAATAAACATTCTGGTACAGATGTCTTTGTTATAATGTGATTTTTATACTCACACATTTATATAAAATGGAGGTATTAGAATGAGTAACACAAGTGTGGCTGAGGTAGATGCTTTAGAACCCACTCTACAAACTACAGTTGGAGACCCTAGAAAAACCACACGGCTTTACTAAACTTTGGTTTCCTCTTATGCAAACCTTTACTGAGTGTCTAGGAGGTGGCAGGGGGCATTCTATGCAGTTTACTTGTATTAACTTGCTTGAAACTCAGAAAGACCACCTGAGGTAGATACTATAATCTAGCCATAGATACTATTATCTTTCCATATTTGTATTCCTATCTTACAGACAAGGACCCTGAAGCTTAGAGAGATCATATAACTTGTCCCAGGTCATACAGTTAGGTGAACAGGATGCAAACCCAAGTGCTTGGCTCAAATTCTGCGTACTGAGCCATTATCTGACATTGCCCCTCAGATGGGGACACAGTAAAACTTAGATAGACTTGTGAGGATCAACTGATATAAAAAGCTGTGAGCATGGCGTCTGTAATAAATGTGCAACAAATGTAGACATAGCTGCAGAAGAGATGAGACATGTATATAAATAACTATAACACAAGTCAAAAATAAGCGCGTCCTTCCAGTCGATTTCACAGGAAAACTCTCTCTTACAGACCAACCATCATAAGCAGGGGGTCGCAGAGGGGAGCTGTGTTTGGGGGGGACACTCCAGCAACAGCAACACTTCTGAACAAGGAGTGATGGCTCGTACACACGTGTCTTTCTGAGCTCCTTCTCAGAAGGTTAAAGTACCTAAAGTCCCTCGTTATTAAAACTCAGACTGGGTTTGTGGGGACGATTTTCAGTCGAGCAAGGCAGCGGTGTGCCTGCACGGTTCTCCTTTCCCCTCTTTAATCCCTGCTCCCCAATTTCCCTTAGCAAGAAACAGCAGCGTGGAGCTTCTTTTCAAAGTCTTAAAATAAAAAGCACCCAGAAAGGGATGCTGCTTATAAAACCTTTCAGAGTTGTTTGAAAAAGAAAAAAAAAAAAAATGCAAAGAGAGCCAAGCGCATATTCTGGCCAAGTTATGAGAACAAGAGCTTGGGGGGAGGCCCGTTAACCCCATGCACGTCAACTGCATTAGCTCTTTCCCTTTTGGTTTGTGCTGCCTGTAAAGCTCCCCGTGCCCTCAGAGAGAGGCCAGCCTGCTAGAGAAATCCAGGAATCTACAACAAAAGCAGTGACAATCTGAAATACTCCCTGGTGCCAACCTCCAAATTCTCGTCTGTCACTTCAGACCCTGACTAGTTGACAGAGCAGCAGAATTTCAACTCCAATAGACTTGAATGTGCTTCTGGGCAAAGAAGCAGAGCTAACCAGGAAAGGGATTTAAAGAGTTTCTCTTGGGTATTTGTCAAACTTTTATGTCCTGGCTGTGTGCAAAGAGGGGATTCCACTGCAATTTTCTACCGAGGCCCTGGGTCCAGCCACTTACCTGAAGGTAAATAGAATTTAATAAATCTACTGTACTGTCTAATTGCATTTGCTAACTGATTTGCATGATCTGATGAAGCTGTCTAATATTCGTGCCTACATAATACAAAGCCATTTATTTACAGAGAAACCTTTTGTATGATTTACTGAAAAGCTTCTTAGTAGGGAAGTTTGCCGTTTGTATTCCTGTTTCCTTTTTTCCTCCAGGATTAAATACCAAGGATGAATAAATGATCATGTTTTTAGTGAAGATCAAGGACAGAAATGTAAAACTGTAGTTAGCCCAAGTGGCACGCAGATCTCAGTGAAGCCTAAATCCTGAAATGTATTTGATAGAAATATGCTGCTTAAGGATCAAATAAACCATGAAGAAAGTAGTTTTAAAAAAGAAAAATTTCCCAATGAAATAATGTGTACATTTCCCATGTTTAAATTATCTAAAGTTCTTTAATCACTCCTGCAGTCCCAGTCTGTACCAAACAGTAATGTAGAAACAGAATTTTCAGCTTTTTCAAAAAGTAGGAAAATCTCTCTAATAGCACATTCTTGTTTGATCATTTTCTCAGTTAATGTGATCCCTTTCCTAACTAATTGCACCTTTCCTCCTGCTATCTTTGTTAAGATGCACGCACACAGACATCCAATTTCTCTAATTCTCCATGATGCCTTATTTGGAAAAGCAAAGGGGGTGGGAATTAAAGAGCTAAGGAGATTATGATAACTCATATTAGAAGATATTATCACTTCTGACTCTGTCTTCTAAAATAACAGCCATGAAAGTCATGCTTATTCATTCCTCCCAGGTATCAGAGGTGTGAGAGGTGATTCTGCAGGAGAAAACCATGCTTTTCACTGCAGGCAACACAGTTGAAACTGTACACCAAGAGGCACTGCAGAAAGAGTATCTCTTTTGCACTGCCTTTAATCTGCAAAGAGGTTAAATATGTCACCTTGGCATTGTATCTGAGCTCTCCTCTGGCCCCGGGCCTAAGCACACTGAATAGAAACGTTCACTCAGTCCAACTCAGCAGAAATCTTTTCTTTTTTTCAATTCTCCCCTTTTTCTCGGGGATACCAGTTTTTTTCAGTTCACAGTTTGCTTAGTTTAACCTTGGTGGTTATGACTATTGTTAACTATGATTTTTTTTTAAAGGCGGCCCACTTCGAAAAGATTTAAGTTTATGTTTCTGTTCATTCAACAAGATCTAGCAAAACAGAGCAGTCTATTCCATGCACTTATCATCCAATAAACCCATGCTGCTTTCCACATTTTGGAAAAGAATATGTACGTATTATTTACGGATCTTGCCTTTTTCTTTCAGAGAATTTTTGTGTAGTTACTGAGCAATCAGTGCACTGGAGTTTCCTTTCCAAGTCTTTTGAGATTTAATGGCTTCTCATAGTGCAGTTTCACTTACCAACTAAGTAAAAATAATAAATAGTGATGACAGAAATGAAATGAATAGTGATGTATCTGGACAACTCCAAAACATTATTGATTTCATTTCCTCTTGAGTGGTGTTTTTACTCATTTGATTTGAACACTACCATTTTAGTTAAATTTTATTGCAATATCCAGACCATGTTAGAAGCATGGTGGAACCTTTTTCCACCAAGAAGAACATGAACAACTTGTTGAAAGAATTGAAGTGTAATTTGCCCTTACATATCACTCTAGAACCATCTTTAGGGGCGGCACCTGTATCTCAGTGGGTAGGGCTCCAGCCACGTTACACCAAGGCAGACAGGTTCAAACCCAGCCTGGGCCTGCTAAACAACAATGACAGCTGTAACAACAACAACAACAAAAATAGCCAGATGTTATGGCAGGCACCTGTAGTCCCAGTTACTTGCAAGGCTAAGGCAAGAGAATTGCTTGAGCCCCAAGAATTTGAGGTTGCTGTGAGCTGTGATGCCATGGCACTCTACCAAGGGTGAAAAAGTGAGGCTCTGTCTCAAAAAAATAAAAAATAAAAAGACCTGTCTTAAGTGGCAGAGACCCCCACAGATCCAGGAGAATTTCTCTGGTAGGCCTGGCTGCCCAGACATGCCCAACCAGGCCAGGGTCCGGTTCTTAGAGGGTTCACAGAGTTTTTGATGATAGTACCACCAGGGGCTAGCCTAGCTTTTGTCCTAAGTGTCAAAAAATGGACAGAACTCTGGAAGACAGAGTATGTGATCTTGATTGATTACTCCAAAGGTAGAGAGGCCATCTTATAAAGGTGAATAGGACCATGGGCTCTGATTTATATCTGATCATATAGAATTGGTCTTATTATTATAAGACTATATAGACCTGGTTTATAGCCAAGCTTTACCACTAAACAGCTCTGTGATTTTGGGCAAAGAACTTAACAACCTTGTGTCTGGGTCTTTTCTTTCTTTCTTTCTTTCTTTTATTGTTGGGGATTCATTGAGGGCACAAGAAACCAGGTTACACAGTGTGTCTGAGTCTTTTCATTTGTGGAAATGGGATCATAAAATTAGTAGCTACCCAGAAATTTGTCATAAGAGTTAAGGGGAGAAAATTGCTATGCCTGATACATTAAAGCAATCGATCAATCATAGCTAATATGAAAAGCACTACCCTACCAATATGGAAACTCAGAAGAAAGGAATTGACTGTATATTTTCCCTTAAGTTTCTTCCTATACTGATCTGATTGATGCATTTTGCACCATAATACCAGGTGTAGCCCTCAAATTCAGCACAGCAGAGTGGGAAAAGCTTGGGCTTTGGAGTCCAATGCACCCAGGCTGGAATTCTGACCCCCCCTCCTACAAGCTGTGTAGTCATTTTATACTTCCAGGACTCAGTTTACCCAACTGTTAAGCAAAATGGAGATCATAGCGTACAAATGGTGTTGCTGTACGTAACAAACAGGGTGTTTATGAAGTGCCAAGTATAACACCTGGTTGTGTACTAGACATGCAGGGAATTTGACTCATTGCTTATAAGAAATCTCACGTCCCCAGAAGGCATCTGTTAATATACACGAGACTTTTCTGGTAGTAAGGCTGGGGCCAGAAAGGAAATAGTCTTTGAATTGTCTTTTTTGAAATCCAAAGAAATGTAAAAATAGATCTGACACTCCTCTTTCCCTCTGGGGCGTCCCAACACAAGGTATTTATTACTGCGGGTCTTTGCTTCTTCATCCGTTAGCAGCTTACAATGGCGGAGTCAAACGAAACCCAAGAGCGTGTTGTGTTTCAGTTTGCCTTCACACAGAGGGAGACGAAGGGCTGCTTTGCTTTCCACCCTGTTTTATTGGCCCACTTGGATGGGGAAGAAGGCCCCCAACATTTTTTCTTTCTTATGGTTTCTAAAGGCAAGAATAGAGCTTTTGACTTGCTCTCAGGGGTATTTTTTTCTTCCCTAACTGAAATTCAAACGAAAGAGGTTTTTTTGTTGTTTTTTGTCTTTGCTTTTTGTTTTTGTAAACCTCTCCCCATGTTCCTAGCTTTGAAATGTCAGCTGCTTTTTCTGGCTACATGTCACAGCAGCCTGTCGTCATAGCAATGAAAGGGTATAGAGAAACTCCAGCTTCATGGCCTGCTCTGGGAAATAACTCTTAGTCTGCTTGAAAAATCCTTCTTTAGAAATGAAGTCTCCAGTCCTGGCTTTTTTCCTTCCTATTATGCAACCAATTTAGTACACCAACTTCAGTAGCTAAATGTTTCCTTTAAAGATTTAGTGAATAGGTGAAAAAAATGAACAAGAGCTCTAGAACAGTGGCTATTTTACTTTGGAGTAGAGGGGGAAAAACTGAATAGGCAAAGGAAGAGAAATAGAAATGGCCTCACTTGGCAATACACACTGCACGCCCAGCAATAAACTTGACCTCCAAGCTCCCCCTGCCTCCGCCTCCTCTCCAGGTGCTCTAGTGTAGCAGTGGTCTGAGAGAATTCCGGGGCAGGATGCCTGGACTCCAGTCCTGGGACTCACACTTTCTGGTTTCTTTAAACTTACGTGCTCTATGCCTCTGTCTTCTCACCTGTAACAGTCACGACAGTGTCACGGGCATTGAATGGCACAGTGCATGTCAGGCATTTATTACGGTGTCTAATAAACAACCCGGATAAGGGTTGGCTGCTAAATGTAAGCTCCTCAGTTTCCCCCACTTGTGACATGGGGATTAACAGCTAATTCATAAGATTGTTGTACCATGAGCTGAGACCAAGAATGTAAATGTTCAATGCGTAGTGGTTATTATGGGTAGCTACAACTCTGAAAGGAATGGCATTTGTGAACTTGGAATCTCCCAGAGAGCAAATTATAATGAATAGAGCCCTCACAAACATCTCACATAAATGTCGACCACTGAATTTCTAAAGAGAAAAAAATAAATAATTAGGATTTTTCACATTTATAAAAAGGAAAGAAGATGCCTCGTCTTCTTAACACTAGGGCCAAAAGTGTTAAAACATCTTTTCATTAAAATGCTTTTTATTAATCTTTCTGTTTCAGTTTCTCCAGTGTTTTCCATGCAATTATATAAATAAGTAATATTTTTATATTAAATTTCAAACAACTAATGTAGTCTGTGTTCTATACCAAGAAAAATGCCAAGGACTCAGGAGGGGGTAAAGAGAGGCTTTGAGCTCTGTAATTAGGATGTGGTCATCAATCAGATCATCACTTAGGAAAACCGGGTAGGCCCAAACATAAGCTGTCCTGGAAGACAAAGTTATCTTTATTTTTCTAATGAAAACATCTCCAACCAAAGATTTTGTCCAACCTAGAGGTACAAATAGATAATATATTGTAATGTGTACTTAGGACATTTAACCTATTATTATACATACCCAATTAAAATATTATTTTTCTTTATGTTTTAAATGTATAAAACCGTCTTTTCTCTTTCTCAAATTTCACAAAACTGTTTTGTTAAAACTCTTCGCATGCATCTTGAACATCACGTTCGTGGCCACTGGATCCACTCTGTAATTACCTAATACGGAACGCATCATCAATCCGTATGCAAGTTCTTTATAACAAACTCTTTAAAAATTTGCTGATGCTACAAACGTCATCCCCAGGCCTCTGTCTCCTTCTGTGCTGATGTTCTCCACATTTTAATTACTTACCGTATTGCTTTTTCCACTGCTCTTTAAAGGGCTTATTTAAAGCCACCTGAATCTTTTAAGTGTGGTTTTCAAAACCTGTATAATCCCAAAGCTTATAATAATGAAGTCATCCTTGAAGAATAATGACTAAGTCTGTTTTAAATATCTTCATCTCCTTTTTCATCCCTCCTGTCAAGGTGACCTTCCTCAGAACAAAAATAACTATTGCTTGAGATCATTTCTGGTTATTGGCTTGCTACTTTGTTGTTCAAAATGAAGAAATGGGGACAGTGGCCTTTAATGTGAGAGATTTTAGAAGCACTAGAATATAAGGCAAATCCCTCTTTTTAAAGCATGATTTGGTGGGGGGCAAAAATTTTCACATTATATTTGAACACATATTGTATACAATTTTATGCCTGGATAAGTGTTGCAAGGGCAAGGCCTTTTTGCTCTGAGACTGTGGTAGACCTCCCTGCAAGGCCAACAGCGGCTCTGCCTGAACTGAAGGCTGACTAGAGCTTAACTCTAGGGGACAGGTGCCTGTTTGGGGTGGTGGTGGTTGGGAGCAGAGGGTGCTGGTAAGAGAATTCCAAGAGTGTGAGCATCTTGCACAAAGACTCTTTAGCAAGAAGGATCATAGCCTATTGGAGGAGAAGGAGTCAGCTCTCCTGGGAGCAAGGGCAGAGCCACAGGAGACGAAAATCCTCAGCAACTCTCTGTCGTGCCCTCCTCGCTGAGGACTAAACCTATGCGTCCTCTGCCTGATACAGGTTCAATGTATATTTTTATGTCTCTGTGGAATTCTGGTTCATCTCAAGGCCTCCACAGGTATGAACTGTGTCTATCCCTGGCTTGGACCCACACGGTGGTAGGTTCAATTAAGAAATATGTGGGCAGTTGAAGGTCAGAGAGTGAGAAAAGTCAGTATCATTGAGTCAAGGGCATCATATACCCTCCCAGGGCTGGGACATCTTGATGTCAGATGGTGACTCAGCAAAGAGCTCAAAATAGAAGAGCATCTTTTCCATCCTTCAGATGATTTTAATGTCAAGCCATCGAGCTCTCCCCAGAGACTCGTTAAAACTTTAAAAGTCTTAAAGCATCAGTGTTAACTCTGGATCAGGTAATAGCATGTATATGTTAGCCAAAATCTGACCAAGGGATCTGCCCTCTCGTAACAAAGCCTCTGACTATCATGTAACGACAAGGAGCACGAGAACGTTCTGCTTGAATGTGATTATGAAGACCCTATAATAATCACTTTGTTTATTACATTTCCCAGAAAGGAAATTTTTTCATAGTTATAATAATTACTAAAAATAGCCGCCCACAGGCTTCCTCCAATATAAGCAAATTCAACAGAAGATACCGGCCTTATTTGGAAGCAGGGATGTACATTCTCCAGAAAATGAAATGCTGGTAGTAAGAAGAAAAAGAGAGTAAGAGGGAAAACAGTGAGTGCAAACCTGTCATTTTTCTAGGGCACATGATGTGTCTTTCTCAGTTCAACTTTTGACAAAAAGAGAAAAACAGATCAAGTGGTCACTAACTGCCTTGAAACCCGAAGTAAGTTTCCTTGGTCTAGAAGGGAAGGGGGAAGACTTGTAAGTTTTGCTGAGGCTGCCAGGTGAGCCAGCAACTGGAGGAAGGGTTCACCTGCCTGGAGAACTTAAGGTCATGGGAGGAAACTTTCAATTAGAAAGACAGGACCAGTAGCTACCAACACTAAAATTTCTAAGGAGTCAACGATGTGGCCAATACAAAAAAGGAATTCTATTCCTCCTTCCAGAGGCATGGATGACAGTGTTCACAGAGTTCATTATTTAAGCAGCTTGTTAATGCATAAGAAAAAAAAAAAGGAAATAGAAGACAGATAAAGAGAAAAGAGATACAAAGAGGTAAAAAGTGCCCAGTGGAGAGAGACAGTGCTAAGCAGACTCAAGTGTCAAGGCAAAATGCAGAACTTCACAAACAAAATGTTATCTTTTTCAATTTAAATTAATGTTCTAAAAATCTATAGGAATGAAAAGAAGAAAAATACATAGATCTACTTTGATCTAACCTTACTCTGATCTAAATTTTGGAACAATACTTACAGAAACTGAAATGGAACCAACTACAAAAAAGAAAGAACCACAGAACCCAAAATACATTCCGGTTTTTTAAGTTCACTACTAAATCTAGATGGAGAATGAAATTTCAGGGTGTGCCAAATTTTAGACCCCCTCCCCTCCTCTAGGAAATACAGATTTCAGGATGAAGAGACAAAGATGAGCCAGTGAGTTCCATTCAGAGGGCTGTCCCCTGTCACCTACCACGTACCTATTACCTATGCAGCTTTCACCCTTGACCTGGGGGACTGTGCACTGGTCTGGGAGGCCAGAGCTGGCATGGCACCATCAGAGGAAGTTGACACACACATGGCCCATTACTCCTGTGCCTTTCTGGCCATCTCTGCAGGCTTGGCTGAGCTACTTCTCCAGCTAGAGGAAAGGATATTCAAGCCCCTTTTTTGCTTCTCCAGGGACAGAGTGTGTGGAGCTGTGGAGAAACCTAATTAGAACTTCCTTTCATGGTGAAATCTAATTACAACCTCTCCCATGGTGAAAACCAAAAAAAAAAAGCTAAACAGAAGGCTTCAAGCAAGAGCTGTGTCTGTGTTCTGTCTTTCCTCAGGCAACTGTGCAGAAAGGTCACAGTGACCTTGGCTTGCCTTGCTCAGGAACAGAGGTCACAATCCATTACTCCTCCTCTTTATTTAATGAAAAGGAAAAATATTTTCATATCTGATGTCAGGAGTTTGGGAGATTTTCTCTAAGATCCTTAGTTAGCCAAACCAAATTTTAAGCCAACACCGGCTCCCTCCACACACACACTTTTTAAAAATTTTTTTTGTGTCTAGCAAGATGACTTTTCTTATTACACTTGGAATGCCAAGTTAAACAAGAAAAAGGACTGTGAGTTATTTAGGCCAATATCCTCCTGTAATCTGTTCCTGACATCTGTAATGCTATGGTCCTTTCAGCCAAACTGTAGGTTTGCAGATAGTGAGAAACTACAGTGCCATTTGCAGAAGGGTCCCCACCTCCTGGAAAAAGGTCCCCTCCCCCCTTCAAATTGCTAAAATCTTATGGCAATACATGGAGACAGTTCTCAAAATAGTAATTTACAGAAATACGTATTTTATGAATACCCGGTACAAGTCTACAATTGCTGAAATAATAAAATGACTAAGCACATTCTATTCAAGTCTCTACCACTTCTGCATAATCTGTACGTCACTGAACACATATAAAATTCAAATTACAGCTTATAAAGAAAAAATGAGCAAATAGCTCTGAAAGCAAAACATTTTTAGATTCAACCAGCGTTACCTAATCACCTACATCATATGATAGGGACCCAGTCGGAAAGTATCCTGAGATTATGAAAATCAGAAGTCACCTTAATGATTAGTCACTAAAAACCTGTAACTTGGTTTCAAGACGCCACCTTTGGCTGCAGGTTCTTCTTTCTCTCTTAGCTCATTGGAATCATTTTCAACTTTCAAGCCATTAAGTCAGTGGATTCTCCCAGCCTTTTCTGAGCACCAAACAATTCTGAGCTAACTCTCTCTAAATCAGTGCAATAATCTGTTGAGATGCTGAACCCATATGTCTTTCTTTCCTCTCTTTTTCTTCCCTGAACAACTCCAACTAACAGTAGGTTTTAAGGACCCTAAAGAGGGGCACAAATTAACCTCATTCTAGAAAAACTTTTCAATTATTTCCTAAAATACAGGAGAGTATTAGAAGCTTTTGTTTTAAACTAGGACAACGTTTGGTTTAAACCTGGTTCCTGGCAGTGATTTTGTATTCAGTAGCTTTAGGGATACACATAGCGATAGGGGAAGAGACGCACCACTGTCAACTCACAGGAAAAGCAGCTGATTGATGTCTTCTTGCGATCGGAAAACAATCCAAAGTCATTAATTTCAAAACAAATGTTTCCTTATGATTTGATAAATACTCTGGATTGGAGTATGTAAGGTTACAATAGCCTGAGAACTGGATGTTATTAGCTTCTTTTCTTTCTCATACCCCAAAACTCCAGCCCATGTTTACTCTGTGTTTGCTTCTTAGTTGTTTTATTTTTCTCAAATCCTACGTTTTGGATGGTGGCCATAATAAGGTCTGAGGTCTGAGGTCTGATCCTGCCTGAAGGTGGCTGACTTCCCCATTGCTTCCAGGCATCTTGGGTAAAGAGGCCAAAAGCCTTAGGGACCCACAGTCTTTTCTTGAATGTAGGGGGTACATTTCACAGCTATATAGTCAAAAATAGTTATTGTCCAAAACAAATCAGCAACAGATTCCCTTGCATAGTATTATTCATCTAAAATATAACTTTGTTTCAATTTAGCTAATTAGACTACTCTGGACTGGGTAAATTTCTATATGTTGTGGGACTAACCATGCACAAGCAATATTTTTAGAACAATGTTTAAAATGTCCAGTCTGAGCGAGCTGGGCTTCTTTTGATGTGGAAAAGGACTGGAACAGAAAGGGATGAACAAAAGGACTAATTTACTTCCCAAGGTCCCAGATGAGAGTACTGTACAGTGAAAAACGGCATTTTCCAACACAAAATGCTTCTCAAATTAGTTGTACTTCCATTCTACAGCATCTTCAAATCTTGTGACTCTATCAACAAAATCATCTTTGATTTTTATTTTTTATTTAAATATCTTGGCTTTCTCCAAAGATGATGAAGACTGCTAAGTTCCATTTCAATATGTACATTACATACTTGTGTGTATACATATATATACATTTTATATTAAACAAATATATCTATATACACACATATATATTCCCTAGCTAAGGCAAGGCAACTCTAGAAAGCTTAACACAGGTCAGAGGCAGTCCTGAGAATACAAGGCAGCTCTGTGGACAGGGAACCTGAAAATAATCACACTCATGAATTCTAAATTTTGCATCCAGGGTTGTGTTGGTCATGAACTCAATGAGGAAATGATGGATCTAGACAGGAAACTCAGACTTGGGAGTCTGAGGGCAGGGTAATTGAAGAGTTATTTACCACGGTATGGGCAGGGTATAGAGAAGACAAGAAGCTGTGGGAACAGCCTAGTAAGAGTTGAGCTTGTATGTGTGAGGGGAAGGAACATTTTCCAAACCCAGACAGAAAAATGCTAAGTGAGAGCGTCACCAAGAGGGCTGTGACCTTCAGCAAAGGGACAGAAACACACAGGGAGCTGAGAAATGTATTGGCTAACCCTCCCCTCCCCCTTCCCTTAAACGCCTCCTAGCAGTGTTCTCCACTGACTCAACACAACCACTGGGCAAGAGAACCTTTGGATACCTCGTATGGGCCCCAAGTGATGGCACAGGGCAGAGACCTGGAGGGCGGATGAGCCCCGGTGGAAAAGCAAAGGGAAGGCTCTAGGGAAGATCTCTTTCCAAGGTGAGAGGGGAAGACTCCACAGCAGTGGCCCTGCTGTGGATGAGCTGTGTCTTTTCCTTGCTTGAGGGAATCTCTCCAGAGCTTTCCCTCTGAAGGCACAAATAAACTTCAGGTTTCTGCCCTCTTTTCAAAGAACCCCTCCAACTCCAGACATACACTCCATTAGGTTTATTACATCTGCTCCCTTGAGAGAAGGCAGGTAATGAGTAAGGTAGCACCACTGGGGCAAGGAATTGCTTCCCCTATTAAACGTGTTGGCCCTCACCAAGGTACATGAGAAGCTTGGGCCCTCTGCCCACCCCTGAAGGGACTTCTGCTTGGACAGAGTGGTTTCATTAGTGGAAAACAAGAACTAAATACTCATCAAAGCACACCATTGTTCCCCAGAGGTTCCCAACACCATGAGAATGAGGCTACTTGGAACTGTTCTTAGATATTATTTGCTGTTTTTCTTATTCCTGGAAGAGAACTCCTACCCTCAATGAATAATTCTTGGTCCATTCACAGAGCTGAAAGCACTTGAAATTCCTCTCCCAACTAGCAGAATTTAACAACTGACTTACTCTGTTAACAAAAGGGAGACAATTGCCACTGAATCCTGAGAGGTTTTATTCTATCCTGGTAGTGTTGAACTAATAAGGGAAATTCAAGTAAGAGCAGTCAAAGGAGAAAGCCAAGAACCAGGCATTCAGGGAAAGAAATCCCAGGGAGGTAGAGAATAAAATAAATGAAGGGGTAAAGAGAAGAGTTAAAGGCAGAAAGAAAATAGAATTAATCCTCTGATCATTTCAGGGACCAGACCTAAAGTGGTGAACTATTATGCTACTAACAGCGCAAAGCAAATCACTCAGGTCTTATTAATTCCTAGCACCTCACAAAAGCTGCAGGCCTTCAGGTAAGCCATACTTAGGCATGGATTCAGGCTTCATGAAGCCGGGAGTTTACACAAATGTGTGGGACCTTCTTCAAAAACAGAGCAATTGAAATCAGTACAGGACTTTGCATGGAGCCTGAACGAGAGAGGGGACCCTAAAACTTACACCTCTTCTTTTGTAACACAACCACTCTGAACCAAATCTCTGTACCTCAAAGAATATGCAAAAAAGTGGGAGGGGAAGATAAATAAATGTGAATATGAGAAAATCTGGCATTCACAGAGAAGGAGAAAATAAAAGGATAGATACTATAGTATCTCTATATAAAATATATATATATACTCACACATATATATATTTCCTAGCTAAGGCAAGACAACTCCAGAAAGCTTAACACAGTGGAGCAAAGAAATTAAATATGGCCAAAATAATTTCTCCCACAACACCACAGTGCAGAGAACAGTGGAGACTTTCCGAAGGGCCGGAAAATGTCTGAGGGAAAGGGGAGAGAACTTCTTTTCTTCCACCCTGGTGGAGCTCTGGGGTGAGGCACGGTGAGATGAGTGCGTGGGGCAATAAGATGATCTCTGAAGGCACGAAGAAGAGGCGTGGAGAGGCGGCTATGGCACAGGCTTGCCTCAGAGAAGCCTGTGAAGTAAAAATGAATATAATTAAAGTAATCCGTCAATTACACGGTATAGAAGAAGAGGAATGTGCTCATGTCCTCAGTCATGACTGGACACAGCGGCAAACAGAGCTGGTCGGGAAGCTCTTATCGCATGGCTACTTCTGTGAAGTGGGGGTGAGGTCACAGGAGGGAATGCAGGGGTGGTGTGTAGGGGAAGCGCCTAGCCCCGTAGCTGCTATAGTAAAATCTCAGAAAAATATAAGCCATTCTATTAGCTACTGTTAAACAGTCAATGATAAAAATGCACATTTTCAATAAAATAATTCTTTAATGAACATAAGTAATTCTGTTACTAATGGATCCGTTGAGTGCTAGTCCACATAAAAATATTTAATGATCATTTCAATGACATTCTGCTACCTACAAACTTGGGGACTTCAAATAACTCTCTCCTAATGTCTCAGGATTTTGTGGGACAGAATGTGGGCAGGTCACGCAGAGGCACTCAGCGGGCAGATGATCTGGGGTGGAATGACCAAGATGTGTCCACTCACAAGCCCTGCACATTTGCAAGGACCAGGGAAAGACAGGCAGGGACTGTTGAACAGTGTCTTCTGTGGCATGAAGTCTCTTACAAAAGGTCTCAGGACTCCCAAAATGGGTTTTTCAAGAAATCCAGGTAAAAACTCCAAGCCTTCTTATGACCTGGAGCCTCAGAAGTCCCCAAACATCACTTCTTTCTCACTCAATAAGTCAAGAGAGGCTAGGCGCCTGTGGCTAAATGGGCTAAGGCGCCAGCCATGTACACCTGAGCGGGCGGGTTCGTATCCAGCCCGGGCCTGCCAAACAACAATGACGGCTGCAACCAAAAAATGGCCGGGTGTTGTGGCGAGCGCCTGTAGCCCCAGCTACTTGGGAGGTGGAGGCAGGAGACTTGCTTGAACCCAGGAATTGGAGGTTGCTGTGAGCTGTGATGCCACAGCACTCTATCTAGGCTGACAGCTTGAGGCTCTGTCTCAAAATAAATAAATAAATAAAATAAATCAAGAGAGTTACTGGAGCCAGGCCACACTCAGGGAGAGAAGAACTAGACTCCCCCTCTCAATGGGAGGAACAGCAAAGAATTTACAACCGTCTCATCACCTTACATATCAAATGAGAAATTAAAAAATTACCTAAAGACAGCAACCCATGTGAGTTAGAATAAAGCAGACCTTTGTTGAGTGTTTTGTTCTTGGCGGGAGACCTATTTCTACCACGCCCAAAGATTCATCTGGATATTTGTTTTATTAGTACATGGGCCAGCCAATAGAAATGCTGTAAGCATTTGAAATTCCAAATGCTGGATTTTCCCATCCAGAAAGGCCACATCTATGAAATGCAGTCCAACTATCATCTTTTAAAATTCCAGATGAAATTCTCCCAAAAGTGGGATAATGAGACACCCTGGCACAATAAATTACAAGTTTTTTAAAAAGAGAGAGAGAGACCCTGCTCATAACAGAAGGAAAAGGCTCTCTTTGAGTTTCCCCCATCAGCTCTCACCTTTAACCTCTCCACATCCATGAAAAGAAACAGGAGGATGAAGGAAAGAAAGTAAAAACATAAGGACTCTTAAGTAACGAGATGAAGCAAAGTCTCAATGAATTATTGATTATCAGGGTTATTAAGCCTTTTTCTGCCTGACGAGTGTTTGAAAGAAATGATCTTTCATTTAATGAAATCTTTCATTTAATTTTTACAGTTGAGGAAATTACTAAATAATTATATTATCACATGAGTCTCAGAAGATAAATGAGAAAGGTGCTATTATTTTTCCTATTTTATAGATCATGAAGCCAGTGACTTCACACCTATAATCCTAGCATTCTGGGAGGCCAAGGCGGGTTAATTGCCTGAGCTCACAGGTTCAAGACCAGCCTGAGCAAGTGCAAGACCCCATCTCTAAAAACACCTGAGTGTTGTGGTGGGGGCCTATAATCCCAGCTACTTGGGAGGCTGAGACAAGAGAATTGTTTGAGCCCAGGAGTTTGAGGTTGCTGTGAGCTCTGATGCCAGGGCACTCTACCCAGGTCACAAAGTGAGACTCTGTCTAAAAAATAAATAAATAAATAAATAAATAAATAAATAAAATAGAAACCAGTGACTTGACCGAAGTCTCTTGGCTGGTAAAAGGCAGTTTGAGTTGGAACTTAGATCTTCCAGTTCCACACTGAGTATTCTTTAAACTGCTGCTGCTGCCTTTGAATGAGCTCACACATTTGGGGGAATGAAACTATCTCATTTGACATCAATCCTGCACATTTAAGCCTTGAAGAATAATAACTATGTATTCAAAAGTGTATTTCATGTCTGCATCTTTCACCTAGAGTTTTATACTCTCTTTCTGCAAAAATAATCTGCATTTTTTAGACAGTATATACCAAATTTGAATGTCTCAAAATAAATGACTTTTTACTTACCCAAGAATAAAACGGAATTCATCATACTTAGCAAGGACATTGTGGTTTTGATTTTCAAAGTACTTTGCAAGCATCAGCTAATTAAGCCTCCCTGAGTCTTCAGTATGACAGTTTTATTCAAAATCTCTCCCGGAAAGCTCTGCATTCTGTCTTATTTACTCAAATCAGCACATTTGTTCAATTCTTAAAATAAGAATCTAAATCCTATGAAATTGTTTGGATCAATGTGAAGCAAATAACAATTATCTCAGTAAAACAAAAGTGTCCAGCGACTGGTCGGAAAGACCCAAAGGAACATAACAGAAGAACTCAAGGCTATTTAAAGTCTAGATACCGGATTGTCCCATGAAGTCCTTCAAAAATATAATACACAGGCTTCTTCTTTGGTGCAACTGGCCGTTTGAGGTTATATGACAAAGCCAACATTTGTTCTATGCCTTAAAAGGTCTTCCCTACAGTTATGCCAGGACTCTTAGCAGTCTAGCAACTCCTTTTGGTTAAGAGCAAAACAATATACCTCTTTCCTTGGGGCAGGAAGACATTAAATCAGGAATATTGTTATCTCCCAGGTAAGCACTAGATACATGTAAATAACTAGGATTTAAATGTATGGGATATAGTACATGTGAGTCTGTTTTTCATGAGTGAACTAAGTGGGGAAAATGCAGAGATAAGTAAGTTCTGGAACTAGGGCTCCTGGGCAGCTCGAGATCACCTAGGGGAGGAAGGTATGGAAGAAGAAGGGAGGAAAAAATAAGGTTCTTTTCTCATATATCACATTTAATACAAGACTTGTTTCCCTTACATCAAACTTAATACAATGTATGATGACTGTAAAGATCATACTGATGAGAGGCAGTAGGCAGAGAAATGGAAAGAATAATCACGTACGTGTGTATGCAAGTTGCAAAGAGCTTCTTCACCTCCATGGCTCCTTTGACTTTACTTGGAATTGTTATCCTATTAATAACAACCCCGTTCCATAGATGAAGTTTGGAGCAATTAAGTAATTTGCTCAAGGTAGCATTTAGTACTTGGCAGAGCCAGGGCCCAACGTCAGAAATTCTGACTTCTAGTTTGTAACTCACTCCATCAAATATGTTGTTCGAACATCGAATACTGAATCCAAAGCTTAGCACTCTAATTCTTGCCCACTTAAGCCTTCTACATTTGGCCAAATAATTTACATTCTTCATGTGTTTATATCTTTTTTTTTTTTTTTAGACAGAGTCTCAAGCTGTCACCCTGGATAGAGTGCCGTAGCATCACAGCTCACAGCAAGTCACAATTTCTGGGCTCAAGCAAGTCTCCTGCCTCTGCCTCCCAAGTAGCTGGGACTACAGGCACCTGCCACAACGCCTGGCTATTTTTTGGTTGCAGTCATCACTGTTGTTTGGCGGGACCGGGCTGGATTCAAACCCGCCAACTCAGGTGTACGTGGTTGGTGCCTTAGCCGCTTGAGCCAGAGGCGCTGAGCCTTTAACAGTTTTTTTTTTTTTTTTTGACCAGGGCTGGATCCGTCACCTCCGGCATATGCGACCAGCACCCTACTCCTTTGAGCCACAGGCGCTGCCCACCATAACTTTCTTTCTTTTTTTTTGACGGCGTCTTACCTTGTCATCCTCGGTAGTGTGCCATGGTATCTTAGCTCACAACATCAAACCCTTGGGCTCAAGTGATGCTCTTTTCTCAGCCTCCTAAGTAGCTGGGATTACAGGCACCTGCCACAACGACTGGCTATTTTTTAGAGACAGGATCTTGCTCTAGCTCAGGCTGGTATTGTTTTCCAGAAGCAGTGCAGATACAATCCAATTGTAATTTCATCATCTTGCACCTTGGATGCTACACTTAGCCTAAAAGAAATAAAATACACACAAGTGTAGGAAGTGACAGGTGAGCTCAGGCAATCTACCCCTCTCAACCTCCCAGAGTGCTAGGATTACAGGCGTGAGCCACTGGGGCCAGCAATTTATAAGTAACTTTCACACAACACAAATAACATTAACTAAACTTTTTTTTTTTTTTTTTTTTTACAAAAAATCACTTATGACACCCCAGTATTAAATATTTACAGATAAAAAATATTAAATTTTAGGCTTTTAGCTCAGTGGTTAGGGCGCCAACCACATGCACTGGGGCTAGTGGGTTTGAACCTGGCCAGAGCCTGCTAAACAACAATGACAACAAAAACAGCAACAACAACAAAAACAGCTGGGCGTGTGGCAAGTGCCTGTACTCCAGCTACTGGGAAGCTGAGGCAAGAGAATCACTTAAGCCCAAGAGGTTGAGGTTGCTGTGAGCTATGACTCTACCCAGGGCAACATAGTGAGACTGTCTCAAAAAAAAAAAAAAAAAAAAAAAAAGAAAGAAAAAAAGAAAAATGTTAAATTTTGGAAAAACATAGTAATTTGTTTAAAGTCACATAATTAGTAATTAACTAGTTAAAACTTTTTTTTTTTTTTTTTGGAGACAGAGTTTCACTATGTCACCCTGGGTAGAGTGCCATGGCATCACAGCTCATGGCAACCTCTAACTCTTGGGCTTAAGTGATTTTCTTGCCTCAGCCTCCCAAGTAGCTGGGACTATAGGCACCCAGCACTACACCCAGCTATTTTTTTGTTGCAGTTGTTTAGCTGACCAGGGCCAGGTTCAAACCCACCACCCTCGGTGTGTATCGCCAGCGCTGTAACCACTGCGCTGCAGGCACAGAGCCTTTTATTTTTTTTAAGACAAAGTCTTACTTTATATCTCATAGCAACCCCAAACTCTTGTGCTCAAGAGCTCCTCATACCTCAGCCTCCCAAGTAACTGGAACCATGGGCGCCTGCCACAATGTGCAGCTAGTTTTTCTATTTTTAGTAGAGATGACCAGCTCAGGCTGGTCTCTTACTCCTGAGCTCAAGCAATTTGCCTCAGTATCCTAGAATGTGACAATTACAGGCATGAGCCACCACATTCGGATGACTAGTTAAAACTACTCAGAGACTGGATTTTTAGATTTGATCTTCTAATGGTCTGACTTCAAAACTCATATTTTTCTGAGCGGCAACCGTGGCTCAAGGAGTAGGGCGCTGGCCCCATATACCAGGGGTAGTGGGTTCAAGCCTGGTCCCGACCAAAACTGCAAAAAAAAAAAAAACAACAAAAACCTCGTATTTTTCTATTCTTTTTTGAGACAGAGTCTTATTATGTTGCCCTCGGTAGAGTGCCATCACATTGCAGCTGACAGCAACTTCAAACTCTTGGGCTTAAGTGATTCTCTTGCCTCAGTCTCCCAAGTAGCTGGGACTACAGGTGCCTGGCACAATGTCCGGCTATTTTGTTGTTGTAGTTGTCATTGTTGTTTGGCAGGCCCAGGCCAGGTTCGACCCCACCAGCCCTGGTGCATGTGAACCGCACCCTAGCCGCTGAGCTACAGGTGGTGAGCCAAACTTCGTATTTTTCATTAAAACATGAATATATAGCACTATATAGTTATATTACTGTGCAGTTTTTTCTTTTTTTTTTTGAGACAGAGTTTCATTTTGTCACTCTCGGTAGAGTGCCATGGCGTCATAGCTCATAGCAACCTCAAACTCTTGGGCTTAAGCGGTTATCTTGCCTTAGCTTCCAAATAGCGAAGATTACAGGCGCCTGCCACTATGCCTGGTTATTTTTTGGTTGCATTTGTCATTGTTGTTTTAGTAGGCCTGGGCTAAGTTCCAATCAGCCAGCCTCGGTGTATGTGGCTGGTGCCCTACTCACTGAGCTATGGGCACCAAGCTCTGGCTATTTTGTTTGTTTGTTTGTTTAGAAGGCCTGGGCCGGGCTCAAACCTACCAGCTCTAGAGCATGTGGCCAGTGCCCTAACCACTGAGCTATAGGTGTCCCCACTGTGCAGGGTTTTTTTTTTTGTACAGACAGTCTAATTTTATCACCCTCGGTAGAGTGCCATGGCATTACACTCATAGCAACCTCCAACTCCTGGGCTTAGGCGATTCTCTTGCCTCAGCCTCCTGAGTAGCTAGGACTACAGGTGTTCACCACTACACCAGGCGATTGTTGTTGTTGTTGTTGCAGTTTGGCCGGGCCGGGTTTGAACCTGTCACCCTAGGTATAGGGAGCAGGCACCCTACCCACTGAGCCACAGGTTCCGCTGACCACTGTGCAGGTTTTTTATGTCTAAGTTATTTTCTCTTCCTTTTCAATTTTCACCCTTTTTCTTACTCTATTTCTCTCCTACTAGACAAGATCCTTACCTGCCTGTTGATCCCCCAACCCCATGCACCCACCACCTCATGTAAGGAAGGAGAGAAGGCAGGGCCCTCCACCTTCCTAGAGCCTTCTGAAGACCTTGGGCCTCTTCAGGGCCTCTTGGGCCACATTCCTTCAGTGATCAGCAGGCTACCAAGTTACTTGGAAGCTTTTCCACCACCATGAGCCCAAGCAACACAGCAACTATGGAACTGAGGGGAGAATGTACATGATGCCAGAGTTTAGGCATTCTGTGTGGAGTTCCCTTCTAAGAAAGGTGACCCAAGAGGCTGGAGAGCTTTCTTCCATTCAAGGTCTTATCCTCCCCTGGCCCTTCCTCACTCATTGCAACTGGGAGAGCAGTCTGAGCTGAGAATTTGGCGAGTGGTTGCCTTTCCCCAGCTGACACAACTCTCCAGTCTAAGGTTTCCAGAGAGTAGGGCCCACATCTTTCCCCTAGACAACCTGCAGTGGATCCAAGGTGCCCGAACTGGGAGATCCCTGTCTGCTATCATTTTCTAGATGTGCAGGCCAGTGGGTCAGACACAGAGACCAGGTCCTATGCCCCTAAGCCTCAAGCAGGTTGCTAGAGAACACAGGGCGGGAGGGGTAGATTTGGGAGCTGGACTTGTGAGGAGAGGGAGTCTACTGATGACCCAACTGATGGAGGAACACAGTGGGGGTCTGAGACACGGAAATCCAGAAGAGCATCTATTCCTTTATAGGAAAGCCATGTTGTCAGGGTCCTCTGGAGGCAAAGTTCCCAGCCCACAGTACATAGCAATCATGTCTGGTAGATTGAGGGATCTGTTTGCAACTGGATACTGGCAGGGAAGGGTAACATAAGAGAAGAGGAGCAGAGCTCACTCCTTTCAGCCAGATGGGGAAGCACTACCCCTTCCTCATGAGTAGTCATCCTTGTCTGAAGCCTGCTTTGAACCTCTCTTAGTAGTTCCTGCTAGAGACCAGAAAACAACCTTTGAGTCCTGCCTAGGCTTTGCAAAGCCTTCCAGGCTTGCCTAACCTAACCACACTCAGCCTTGCTCCTCCACCCACCTATGCTGTGGTGGAGAACAAGCAATCCCTTGGGAGCTACAGGCTGCACCTCCCCTCTAAAGCCTGGGCACTCAAGTGCTTCTCCAGAGGGTCTACAGTTTACATTATAGGCCAAAAGAACATGTCTGCAGTTAGTTCTTTCTTGCAAGCACCAACCACTGACAGGGAGAACAACTCTACAGTTCCTTACAGCTTCTACCAACTCAAACAGGTTATGGCTGAATCTTAAAGGATGATCCACTGATTCGGAGATTAAACTGGGGGTCCCAATATAATTTACCCCACTGAAAAGAGGTGAAAACAACAGGATGAAGCAACCCTAGGGAACACTGCTTTTTAGGAGAAAAACAAAAGTACAGGCAGCTAGAGCTGGGAAGCTCCCTCTTCCACTAAAGATCTCTTGAGTTGACTGGGGAGCTGCTCAGAGCCTATGCAGAGCCATTCCACTGAACAGAAGATGCAGCTGATATATGCTATCTATCAATCCCAGGTTTCTGCAATCCACACCATCTTGATCACTCTTGTGCATGGAGTCAGGACCACTTGGGACCCAGCTTTCCAGCAGTAGCCTTTGCAACATCTTTCCCTAGGGAGGGAAAGATGCTACCCCATGCTATGCCCTGTGACTAGGGGTTGAGCACACCTCCTGTCCAGCATGGGAGTCAAACAAGAGGAGGATGCCACAGGCTCTAGTTGGATAGCCTGGGGCAGCTGCCTCAGTGGGTCCTAGGAGTGAGGGAAGAACTTTGGCCGACCAGTAGCTCCAGTCTGTCTGTGCAGACTCTGGGCTGCTGAAACAAACCTCTGCCTGCACAATTGGGCATAAGTATTCTCATACTGGTGGAACAGACACCTAATATGAGTGGCTCTGCCCCCCATATCTGAAGCTCTGGCCATGCCCAAGTCTGAGGCTTTGCTCCTCCAGTTTCAAGGCACTCGCCGGGCCTGCAACTTTGCCAGAGACTCCAGATTTGTGCCACACCCCAAGACCCTCACCACTACCACTGGGCTGGGAGAACCTTCTTAAGGTCCACTTGGGAACCCTCAGCCCTGAGCAGCCACCAATCCTGCACTTGGTTCAAGAGAGTCCTCAGCAAAGAACACATGCCCTGCAATTCCATTAACCCAGAGCTGAGAGAAAAAAAGCCAGATGAGAAGAAAGCAGCAAAAGAACCCTGGCAACATTAAAAAGAAAGTCAACGCTCCCAAGGGAACACAAATAAGAAGCCAAGAAAATATTTTAGGAAATCAATTAAAAACATGAAAAAGTCACTAGAGAGCTAGGCAACATAAGGTGTAATAGAAATTAAAGAAATGAAGAAGTCATATATAATAGAAATTAAAGAAATGAAGAAGGCATTTCAAAACACAGCAGAAAGCTTTAATGACAGGCTAAGCCAATGAGAATAAAGAATTCAGAGCTTGAAGACAAGGCTTTCATGATAACCTAGTTATTCAAAGAGTCAGAGGAGTATTAAAAAGGCTGATCAGGTTGCTGACTCATCGGCACTGCCATGGCGGGTGTGCTGAAGAAGATTATTGGCCTTGTGGGATTGGCTATATGTGAAAGTTCACATGAAAGGCTAAAAATATTGTGTACAAAGATTCTTGATGTTCTTGAGCAAATCCCTACATAAACAGCATACAGAAAACAGGCAGAAGGCCAGGCATGGTGGCTCATGTCTGTAATCCTAGTATTTGGGAGGCCAAGGCAGGTGGATTATCTGAGCTCAGAAGTTCAAAACCAGCCTGAACAAGAATGAGACCCCATCTCTAAAAATAGCCAGGGGTTGTGGCAGGCACCTGTAGTCCCAGCTACTTGTGAGGCTGAGGCAAGAGAACTGCTTATGCCCAAGAGTTTGAGGTTGCTGTGTCAAAAAAAAGAAGAAAATATGCAGAACAGATTACAAATGAGAAGCTGGCTATGGTGAAACAGCAATCGATGTTAAAAAAATTGGAAGACCAACTTCAGGGTGGCCAAAAAAGAGGCAATTCAAGTTGAAAATGAACTAAGTCTGCCAAGAAAAATGATGCGCTAGAACCATGGGAGCTACTACTGGAAGAACCTCCCAACAATCAGTGGAAATGGCTAACATAAACGTCATTAAAATGACTTTGGTAGGTTAATGGGCAATTGATGAAGTTAAACATTCTGTTATATTTAAATGTGTGTAAATTATTGACATTACCAAATTGATACAGGACAGATTTAAAAGTAGTGATTGCTAAAAGTAATGATTATGGTAATAAGGTCTCATGAATCAGCTTTTGACTTGTAAAAAGTAGTTACACAGATTATCATTTTTGAGACAGAGTCTCATTTTGTCGCCCTCAGTAGAGTGCCGCGGCGTCACAGCTCATAGTAACCTCAAACTCTTGGGGTTAAGCGATTATCTTGCCCCAGCCTCCCTAGTAGCTGGGACTACGAGCACTCACCACAATGCCCAGCTATTTTTTGTTTTAGCTGGCCTAGGCTGGGTTCAAACCCACAAGCCATGGTGCATGTGGCTGGCACCCTAATCACTGACCTACAGGTGCCCAGCCAAACATACTGGTATCCTTTTTTTTTGAATTGAGACAGAATCTCACTGTCACCCTCAATAGAGTGCTGTGCCTTCACAGCTCACACCAACCTCCAACTCTCAGGCTCAAGCGATTCTCTTGCCTCAGCCTCCCTACTAGGTGGGACTACAGGAGCCCATCACAATACGCAGCTGTTTTTTGTTTGTTTGTTTCTTTAGCAGGCCCAGGCCGGGTTCAAACCCACCAGCCCCAGAGCATGTGGCTGGCACTCTAACCACTGAGCTACAGGCACTCAGCCTCACACAGATTATGATGATGATGATTATTTTTTGAGAGAGTCTCACTATGTCGCCCTTGGTAGAGTGCCATAGTGTCACAGCTCACAGCAACCTCCAACTCTTGGGCTTAAGCGATTCTCTTGCCTCAGCCTCCCAGGTAGCTGGGACTATAAGCATCCGCCACAACACCTAGCCATTTTTTGGTTGCAGTTATCATTGTTGTTTAGCTGGCCTGAGCTGGATTTGAACCCGCCAGCCTTTGTGTACGTGGCTGGCACCGTAACCACTGTGCTACGGGCGCCAAGCCCAGATTATCTTATTTTTATTTTTTGTTTTTTTTTGAGACAGAGCCTCAAGCTGTCGCCCTGGGTAGAGTGCTGTGGCATCACAGCTCAAAGCAACCTCCAATTCCTGGGTTCAAGCCAGTCTCCTGCCTCTGCCTCCCAAGTAGCTGAGAGTATAGGTGCCCACCACAACACCTGGCCATTTTTTGGTTGCCACTGTCTTTGTTGTTTGGCCGGCCCAGGCTGGATTCGAACCTACCAGCTCAGGTGTACGTGGCTGGCGCCTTAGCCCGTTGAGCCACAGGTGCCAAGCCAGGGCCCAGATTATCTTAAAGATAATTTCTTTGAACAGAGAGGTTATTGGAAGACTTGAAAATTAAATGGAAAATGTATTAGTTTTCAAAAAGTTTTCAATGCAGAGGGCATATTTGAAAAGTGAAGGATCTTTAGCATATTATTTAATTATTTATTATCCTGACAAAAGAGAAAAGGCACTTAATTGTTACTGTCTAAATAAATTTATAGGTCGCTGTTTGAAGTGAAGTAGTAACAATGAATATTTTCAAATGTGATAAAATAACAAAAGTAGCTGGTGATAAAATTTGAAATTGTGGTTAATCTTGGCTGTGATCTTATGAATATAAAAGTAAAATTTAAATGTAATTATATACTGATTATCAAATTCATTATAAATGTCATTTTATTTAAAAAAGAAAAGCTAGCCAGGCACCTGTAGTTCAGTAGTTAAGGCATCAAGCCACATAAACCGGGTCTTGGAGTTCGAACCCGGCCTGGGCCTGCTAAAACAAAAATAGCCAGACATTGTGGTGGGCACCTATAGTCCCAGCTACTAGGGAGGCTGAAGCAAGAGAATCACTTGAACACTAGAGTATGAGGTTGCTGTGAGCTATGATGCCACAGCACTCTACCAAGGGCAACAAAGTGAGATTCTGTCTCAATAAACAAAATAAATAAAAAAGAAAAGCCAAGCAATCACTGAGAGAGATATAGGACAATGTGGTGTAAACTAACATCTGAATTATAGATATCCCTACAGAAGCAGAAGAAAAAGCTAAAAGCATAGAAAACCTATTTGAGGGAAACACTCCAGTATTGCCAGAAATTTACACATACAAATACACGATGTACATCCAACGCTGGGAAGAGTCAAAGCAAATAGGTCACCTCCAAGACACATTAATAATCAACCTGGCCAAAGTCAAAATGAAGGAGAAAATTCTGCAAGCAGCAAGACGAAAGCATCAAATAACTTACAATGGAAAGCCCATCAGGCTACCTGGAGACATCTCATTCAAAACTTTAAAAGACAGAGGTTCTGGGACCCTTTTTCAATTGACTTAAATAGAACAATTGCCAGCCAATAATTTTTATCCTGCAAAACTAAGTTTCACAATTGTTGGACAAATTAAGTCTTTTCAGATAGACAAACACTTAGGGAATTTGCCATCACCAGGCCTGCCTTGCACAAAACATTCAGCACAGCACTATATACAAATCAGGATAAAAGATATCCACCAGTGTAAAATCACCTAAATCTTACCCTCACAAACTCACAAATATTATAAAAATATAGAACAAGAGGTAAAACAAAGCAATAAGGGGACTACCTAAACAGGATGAACAGACCAAAATCCCATACATCAATGCTATTAATTAAGAAATGCTCCTCTCAAAAGACACAGGCTGGCTGAATTGAAAATACACAACCCAGGTATCTGCTGTCTCCAAGAAACACATCTAAATCACAAGTTCATATACTCAACGTGAAAGGATGGAAAAATATATTCTGCACAAACAGAAATCAAAAGAGAAGCAGGTAATATTGACTCCTACGTCAACAAAGGTAAAGAAAGAAAAAGAGGGTCATTATAGTATAATGGTAAAGGAAGCAATTAAACGGGAAGATGTAACAATCTTAAATACATACATGCCCAACACAGGAGCTCCCAGACATACATAAAGCAAATTTTCCTAGAGCTAAGCACAGAAATAAATGGCTTCATAGTAATCATCAGGGATACCAACGCTCCACTGTCAAAGCTGGACAAATCATCAAAGCAAAAAACAAAGAAACAATGGACTTAAACCAAACTCTAAATCAAATGGACCTAACAAATATTTACAGAACATCTTATACTAAAACAACAGAATTTATATTCTTCTCAGCAGCACATGGACATTTTCAAAAATCAATCACATTTTAGGTCACAAAACAGGTCTGAACAAATTTTAAAGAAGTGAAATCATACGATGTGTCTTCTTAGACCACAGTGAAATAAAACTAGAGGTCAATCACAAAAGAAATACTCAAAAACATAACAAGTAATGGAAATTAAATAATACACTGCTGAACAACTATGGGGTCAAGAATGAAATTAAGATGGAAATAAAAATTTCCTTGAACAACTAAGAGGATATAACCTATCAAAATCTATGGGACAAAGCAAAAGCATTCATCAGGGGAAAATTCATAGCCTTAAAATGACTGTATCAGGCTAGATGTGGTGGCTTACATCTATAATCGTAGCACTCTGGGAAGCCCAGGTGGGTGGATTGCTTGTGCTCAGTAGTTTGAGACCAGCCTGAGCAAGAGGGAGACCCTCTCGCTACTAAAAAATAGGAGAAAAAAAAAAAAAAAAGAAAAACTAACCAGGCATCATGGCAGGCACCTGTAATCCCAGCTGCTTAGGAGGCCAAGGCAAGAGGATGTCTTAAGCCGAAGAGATTGAGGTTGCTGTGAGCTATGATGACACCACAGCACTCTATCCAGGGCAACAGACTGAGACTCTGTCAATAATTAATTAAATGCCTACATCAGAAATACAGAAATATCACAATTGTCTGTTTTGTGTTGCACCTCAAGGAACTAGAAAAGAACAAACCAAACCCAAAGCCAGCAGAAGAAAAGAAATTAATAAAAGTCAGAGCAGAAATAAACTGGAAAATAACCAATTCAAACAATTAACAAAACAAAAAGCTGGTTCTTTAAAAAGACAAACAAACTCAACAGACTACTTGCTAGATAAACCAAGAACAGAAGAGAAAGGACGCTATATAAGCTCGATCAGAAATGAAAAAAGTGACATTAACAACTGATATTGCAGAAATATAAAAAACATCTGTGAACACTACAGAAATCCCTTATTCACATGAATATGTAGAAGAAATGGACAAGTTCCTGGAAACACAACCTCCCAACACTCAACCAGAAAGAAAGAGAACTCCTAAATAAACTAATAACAGTGAGATGGAACAGTAATAAAAAACCTCCCAATAATAAAAACCCTCTGGAACAAATCACAGAGTTGTAAAAGCCATGTATGACAAACCCATAGCTAACAGCATACTGAATGGGGAAAAGTTGAAAGCACTCTTCCTAAGAACTGGAACAAAACAAGGATGCCGCACTTAGTTTCAACACAGTGCTAGAAGTCCTACCCAGAGCAATCCAGCAACAGAAGACTATTAAGGGGATCCAAATCAGGAAAGAGGAGGTCAAACTATCACTCTTTAGTGATGATACGATTTTCTATCTGGAAAACCCCAAAGAATCTACCAAGAGTCTCCTGGAATTGATAAGTTCAGCAAAGTCTCAGGATTCAAAAAATCAATGTACATAAATCAGTAGTATTTCTATATACTAATAATAGTCAAGCCAAGAATCAAATCAAAGACTCAATACCATTCACAATAGCTACAAAGAAAATGAATTACCTAGTGGCTTGGAGCCCATAGCTCGGTGGTTAGGGCACCTGCCACATTCACTGGGGCTGGTGAGTTTGAACTCAGCCAGGGCCTACTAAACAATAACAACAATAACAAAAAAATAGCTAGGCATTGTGGCAGGCATCTGTAGTCCCAGCTACTTGGGAGGCAGAGGCAAGAGAATGGCTTAAGCCCAAGAGTTTGAGGTTGCAGTGAGCTGTGATGCCACAGTACTCTACTGAGGGTGACATAGTGAAACTCTGTCTCAAATAAATAAATAAATAAATAAAAAGAAAATTAATTACCTAGGAATTTACTTAACCAAGGTGAATGAAATGATCTCTACAAGGAGAACTATGAAACTCTGAGGAATGAAATCACAGAAGATACAAACAAATGGCAAAACATATCAGGCTCATGGATAGGTTAAATCAACAATGTTAAAATATCCATACTACCCAAAGTGATTTACAAATTTAATGCAACCACTATCAAATTATTTACCAGTGGCATACTTCACAGAAAAGCCCCCAAAGAGCCAAACCCATCTTAAGCAAAAAGAACAAATCCTGGTGGCATCACATTATCATACATCAAACTATACTATAGGGCTATAGTAATGAAAACAGTATGGTATTGGTATAAAAACAGAGACATAAAACCAATGGAAGAGAACAGAGAACCCAGAACCCAGATATAAAACCAACTACCTATAACCAACTAATCTTCAACAAAGCAGACAACAGGGCGGCTCCTGTGGCTCAGCGAGTAGGGCGCCGGCCCCATATACGGAAGGTGGCGGGTTCAAACCCAGCCTCAGAGGAACTGCAAAACAGAAAAATAGCCGGGGGTTGTGGCGGGCACCTATAGTCCCAGCTACTCTGGAGGCTGAGACAAGAGAATCGCCTAAGCCCAGGAGTTGGAGATTGCTGTGAGCTGTGTGACGCCACGGTACTCTACCAAGGGCAATAAAGTGAGACTCTGTGTCTACAAAAAAAAAAAAAAAAAAAAAAGAAGTACCTAAAGAACTTCAATTAAAAAAGCAGAGTCCCATTGTATTTCCCTTGTCTTTTGCTTTCCTTTGTGTACATCCAGGCCCCTTTAGAGATTTGGAATTCAATGCAAATTTTCTTTGGAGACATTGAAAGCATCAGGCTAACATTTTACTTTTTTTTTTTTTGAGACAGAGTCCACTTTGCTGCCCTTGGGAGAGTGCCATGGCATCACAGCTCATAGCAACCTCAAAACCTTGGGCTGAAGCAATCCTCTTGCCTCAGTTTTTCATTTTTAGTAAAGATGGGGTCTCACTCTTGCTCAGGTGGTCTCAAACTCGTGAGCCTCTCAGAGTGCTAGGATTACAGGCATGAGTAACTGTGCCTGGCATAACATTTTACTTCTAAGAAGGGTCAAAAATGAAAGAAAAGCAGCTGATTCCTAAGTGCTTTGTACTCACAAAGTATCAAAGCACACATAAGTAGCACATACTTCCCAAAACATTTATGATTACAAAAAAAGACACAAGGTGAATCTTCTTCTTAAGGCTGGAAGAATGCCAGATTAGTGTAAGCAGGAAATTGGTAGTTAAAGTTTAGCAAGAAGGGACAAATTATATCTTAGTGTTTACAGAAGGGCTGGACAGAATTTCTGAAGTTTCCTTAAAAGGGAGGGGGAGAATGTGGGGGGACGGTGGCTCACACCTGTAATCCTAGTACTCTTGGAGGCCAAGGTGGGTGGATTGCCTGAGCTCACAGGGTCAAGACCAGCCTGAGGCAGAGAGAGACCCCCGTCTCTAAAAAAATTGGCGAGTGTGTAGCGGGCACCTGTAGTCTCAACTACTTAGGAGGCTGAGACAATAGAATTGCTTGAGCACAAGAGTTTGAGGCTGCTGCGAACTAATGAGGCCATAGCACTCTACCAGGGGGACAAAGTGAGACTCTATCTCAAAAAAAAATAGTGAGGGGCGGCTCCTGTGGCTCAACGAGTAGGGCGCCGGCCCCATATACCGAAGGTGGCGGGTTCAAGCCCGGCCTCGGCCGAACTGCAAAACAAAAAAATAGCCGGGCGCTGTGGCGGGCGCCTGTAGTCCCAGCCACTCGGGAGGCTGAGGCAAGAGAATCGCTTAAGCCCAAGAGC
>CAUYON010066408.1:0-17078 GCA_963573935.1 Arctocebus calabarensis | reverse complement strand
ATCATTGGGGTAACTAGGTTCTGTCCTATATTTTCTGGGTGTTTACTTTGCTGAAGGTCCATTGTGATGGTCAGTATGTAGGACAGGTTGAAATATTTCCTGTAAAACTGGTCTTGTTGTGACAAATTTCCTCAGTGTTTGCATATCAATAAAAGATTTAATTTCTCCATCAATTTTAAAGCTTAGCTTGGTGGGGTATAGAATTCTGGGCTGGAAATTGTTCTGTTTAAGTAGGCTAAAGATAAGTGACCATTGTCTTTGACTTTTAAAGTTTCATTAGAGAAGTCTGTGGTGACCCTGAAAGATTTGCTCCTATAGATCAGTTGGTGCTTACTCCTTGCAGCTTGTAAGATCTTTTCTTTTGTCTTGACTTTAGATAAATTTATCACAATGTGCCTTGGAGAAGTTCTATTTGAATTGAAGTGACCAGGGGACCGATATCTCTCTGAAAGGAGTATGTCAGAATTTTTGGTGATATTTGGGAAATTTTCATTTACAATATTCTCTAGAAAGGCTTCCATTCCTCTGGGGGCATTCTTCTTCCCCTTCAGGGATACCTATTACTCATATTGTTGAATGCTTCATAAAGTCCCATAATTCTGTCCGTGAACATTCTGCCTTCTCTCTCTTCTTTTTAGCCTCTTTAACCAAGTTGTCTCAAGAGCCTTATCCTCTACCTCTGAGATTCTTTTTTCTGTATGATGTAATCTGTTGTTGATACTTTCTATTGCATCCTTAAGTTCCCTAATTGACTGCTTCAGTTCCTTCAGCTCTGCTAAAACCTTATTATATTCTTCGTATTGTTCATCTCTTATTTGATTCTGTTATAGAATTTCCTTTTGGTTAGTATCCACTTTCTCAGCAATTTCCTTTATTGTTTTCTTTATCTGTATTTTAAATTTCCCTTCTGTTATGTCTAACATTTATTTATAGGAGGAATCTTCTGTAGTATCTATCTCACGATCCCTAGAAGGGGTTACTCTGGCCTGGGATTTCATATTGCCCGGATTTTTCTGCTGATGCTTCCTCATGAGTGCTTTCCCATATCTGTTTCCTTATCCTAATTTTCCTTTCACTTCTTCTTGCTCTTTAAGTTACTGTAGCTCTGGCCTAAAGTTTTAATGAGTCCTACTGGTATGAGAACAGAAGGATGAAAAAAACTGAAGAGCAAGAAGGGGAAAAAGATTTAAAGAGAGAAAAAAAGAGAAAGAAAAGGGGGTAAGTAAAAGGAAATACTGAAAAAAGAAGAGAGGCATTGAAAGAGAGAAACAGGAGAAATATAGGTGTGTAGTAGGGTACTAGGGCCCAACCTTAAAGACCCCCAACCTCCAGGGGTGCTGGGTTGGGTGATTCCCTTGAGGACAATAGCTCTTTGCCAGTCAGCTAAGATACAGTATTCCACCTCCACCAGGTAGAGAGGGAAGACCAAAATACTGTGACTCGAACAAAAAAAAAAAAAACAAGCAAAAACTCTTATGGGATAAAATGGGGGAGGGGGAGACAAAATAATAGGGACAAAAACACTAGCAAAAATGAAATTCTAATTATTTCTAATTATGAAGAAGGCAAAAATGGAAGATTGTATTTAAACTAGAATTGTGGAAAAAAAGAAAAAAAATGCCAAGATAAAAATGTTGAAGTTTAAAAAAAATGAAAAAAAAAAATCAAAAATAAAAACCCAGAAACAAGAAACCTAACAATATATATATCTTGCTAAGTAATGACTGGGTAACAGGTGATCTTCTGAGGTATGAGGTGTTAATCAAAAAATTGAGACAGCTGTATGAGATGGGGATTGGAAGCCTCTGCTGATTACTCAGACCCTGCAGTCTTGGGAGCCCAAGAAACTCCTCAGCCCACTCAAGACACTCCTAGCCATAAACCTTGGCCAAGCAGAAGCTTTCCAGGGAAAGCACTTACCCCTGGGATCTCTCCTGGTGTGGCTGCCTGCTTATCCAGTGCACCAAGTCCAGTCTCTCCCTACATCCCTGAAGGCCATGGCTGTCAATCTGACAAACACTGGGATCGCCACACTTGCCCTGCATCTCAATCCCTGCTTTGTGCAGCTCAGTCACTAGGTTACTCGCCCAAGGTCTTCCGGACGATCTGGGTGTTGCAACATGCAGGGGCAGGCCACAGCTGAATGATATTAGCTCCTTTCCGACTCAGTGGCTCAGTCTGGGGCCCCAGACAACACCCAAAGTCATCCACACACTGGCCCAAGATCTCCCAAGGAAGTTCAATTGAGTGTCCAAGTCCAAAAGAACAAAAAAAGCCCCCAGGTAAGGCTTTTCCTGCTTGCAATCTCGCTGCTGCTGTGGTTACAGCTGCAGGCAGCCTCTGACCAAACAAACGCATCCACCATTTGCCAGTTTTCCACCACTTCTGTCCTCTTTGTGGGGTCCAGAAGTCTCTCACTGACCTCCTGTATCACCAAAGGGAAGCTTCTGGGTGAATCCACCGGCCAGAGATGCCTGCGGTCCTCTCTCCCCACTCTCACTGTGCCCGACTGCACAGAAGCTGTTACTTGGCTGCCATCTTCCCTATTTTGGGTTTTTTAAATAAATTACACTCTAATTGGTGTCAGGTGATAATCTCATTATGTTTCTAATTCACATTTCTCTGATAAATCATGAAATTGAATAGTTTTTCATTTTTTAATGGCCATTTTTCTTTCTTTTGAGAATTTTATCTTTTGCACAATTTTTTACTGAATTGTTTTTTTTTGCTGGTTTTCTTCAATTCTTTGTAAATTCTAGTTATTAGTCCTTTTTTGGAAGTGTAACTTGTGAATATTTCTTCCATTCTGTGGGTTGTCCACTTGTTGTGCTGTGTCCACAGATATTTAGATTTTATTTTTTAGACAGTCTTACTATGTCATCCTGGGTAAAGTACTGTACCATCACAGCTTATAGCAACTTCAAACTCTTGGGCTTAAGTGATTCTCTTGCCTCGGCCTCCAAAGTAGCTGGGACTACAGGCACCCGCCACAACACCTGGTTATTTATTTTTTGGGTTATTTTTTTATTGTAGTTGTCATTGATGTTTGGCAGGCCTGGGTTGGGTTTAAACCTGCTAGCTCTGGTATATGTTGCTGGCACCCTTGCTGCTGAGCTACAGGCACCAAACCTATTTAGATGCTATTTTGGTTTCAAGAAATCCCACTTTCGGTTTTGCCATGATTGCCTTTGGGGACTTTTTCTTAAATTCTTTGCCTAGACTGGTATTTAGAGGAGCTTTTTCTATATTTTCCTATCAATTCTTATTATTTCATGCCATATACCTAAATCTTATATACAGTCTGAATTAATTTTTTGAGTGGTGAGAATTAAGGATTTAGCTGCTTCATTCTACTATGGCTGGCAGTCCAATTTTCTCAGCACCATTTATTGAATAGGGCTTTTTTTCCCCAGTGTATCAATACCTGATCAGTGTTACTTGACTTGTCAAAGATAACTTCGTTGTACGTAAATGGTTTTATATCTGTAACCTCTATTCCATTGGTGTCTCTATTTTTGTAAAAATAACCATGCTGCTTTGGTTATTATAGCGTCATAATACAGTTTCAAGTGTGGCAATGTGAGTTTTCCAGATTTATTCCTTTGCTTAAGATCCAGTCTATTTTATGGCTCTGAACAAAGCGTAGACTTTTTTTCTGTACCTGTGATCTGTGACTTTGGTAACTTGTTGGGGATTACATTAAATTTGCACTCACTTTGGGTAGTATTGACATTTTAACATTTTTGATTCTCTAAATTCATGAACAGGATGTTTTTCCAGTTGTTTATGTTCTCTGCATTTTTTCCTTGAGAGTTTCATAGTTTTCTATGTTAGAGATCTTTCATTCTCTTAGTTGCACATAAATATATTCCTACATATTTTTGTTGTTGTTGCTGTTGCTTTTGTGATGGTACTGAATCTCTGATTTGACTCCTGGCATGACTATCATGAGTATATAGAAATGGTGTTGATTTATTTATGTTAACTTTTTATCCTGAGACATTACTGAATTTAGTTATTAGTTTCAGAAGACTCTTTGTGGAAACTTTGTAATTTTCTAGCTGCAAGGTCATTTTATTGACAAAGAGAAAGTTTTGACATCCACTTTACCAATTTGGATACACATAATCATCTTCTCTTGCCTGATTGCCTTGCCTAGAACATCTAGCACTATGTCAAGTAGGAGTGGTGATAGTGGGAATCCTTATCTTATTCCATTTCCTAGGAGGAATACTTTCAACTTTTCCCCATTCAGTGTGATGTTACTTCTGATGTGTTATATATGACTTCTACGATTCTTAGGTACTTCCTTTCTACGCCTCATTTTTTGAGGGTTTTTATCATGTCGTCTTTGTCTAGTTTATTGAAGGTTTTTATCATGAAAGTTTCCTGAATTTGGTTGAATGATGTTTCCTCATCTATTGATATGATTATATGACTTTTGGTTTTGCTTTTGTTTCTGTGGTTAATCAAATTTACCAATTTACATATGATGAACTATCCTTGCATCCCTGGGATGAAGTTAACTTGGCACTGGTGGGTTTTCTTAGTGCACTATTATATTCAGGTTGTTAGTATTTTTTTGAGAGCTTTAGCATTTGCCTTCATAGGGCCATTGATTTCTAGTTTTCTTTTGTTGTTATTGTTTCTTTTCCTGGCTTTGGTATGAAGGTAATATTGACTTCATAGAATGAGATGAGGGCAGATTCTCTTCTTGTCAATAATTTTTTTTTTTTTTGTGGGGGCCAAATTGTTCAAGTACTTCCAGTATTACTTTTTATTTCCAGCATTATTAAAGCATCCCTCTTATAATTTCATTATGCATAACTTGAAGGAAAATTTAGTGCATTTTTATTGCTTGACATAGCAAAATTTACAAATCTTCATAGAGAATAAGAATTATTAAGATGTGAACTGTTGAACCATGAAACTTCACTGCATGAAAGGTGGTAGGAAATTGGAAAGTTATAACGTGTTACTAAAATCAAAGGTAAATTCAAGTGCAAACAGAATCTAGAACAATACATTAAAACCATTCTCAGTCTGAGGCTGCTTACATGATGTGGAATTGCTTTCTTTGCATGAGATAATATATCAGGGGAAAAGTATCAGGAGGACACATACACATAGGCATTTCTGGAGAAGATATGGGAGTTCCATCTTAAGGCAAAGAAAATCAGGAACAGGAAGATCCCTTTGATTTATTTTCCAAAAATGTTATCTTTTTTTTTATTGTTTAGGATTCATTGAGGGTACAAAGAATTAGGTTCCAATGATTGTGGTTGTTAGGTAAAGTCCCTCTTATAATTGTGTCCCACCCCCAAGAGGTATGCTATACATGGTAACCTCCCCTTCCTTTCCTTCTCCTCTCTCCTCAACCTCTCATTCCCCTAACCTCAAATCCTTGTTTTTCATCATATATTGCCTTCATATTAGAATTGAGTACATTGGATTCTTGCTTCTCCATTCTTGTGATGCTTTACTAAGAAGAATGTGTTCCACCTCCATCCAAGTTAGTACAAGAGATGTAAAGTAGCCACCTTTTTTAATGGCTGAATAGTATTTCACAGTGTATATATATATATATATATATATATATACCACAGCTTGTTAATTCATTCCTGGGTTGGTGAGCATTAAGGTTGTTGCCATGTTTTGGTGATTGTAAATTGAGTGGTGATAAAACATCTAGTGCAAATGTCCTTATGATAAAAGGATTTTTCCCCCCTTTGGGGGAGATGCCTAGTAATGGGATTGCAGGATCAAATGGGAGGTCTAGTTTGAGTTTCTTTCTCTTGAGAAGAAAGGATTCTCCATTCTTCCTTCCAAAAAGTTGAATTAGTTTGTAGTCCCACTAGCAATGTAGAAGAACTGTTACCTTCTCTCTACATCCACACCAGCATCTGCAATTTTGAGATTTTCAGATGTGGACTATTCTCACTGGGGTTAGGTGATATCTCAGAGTGATTTTGATTTTCATTTCTCTAATGATCAGGGATGATGTGCATTTTTTCTAATGTTTGTTAGCCATTCGTCTGTCCTTGTCAGAAAAGGTTCTGTTCATATCTCCTGCCCAGAGGTAGATGGGATTGTTTACTCTTTTTTTTAAATTTATTTTTAATTAAGTCATTTGTACATAAATCATACATACATTTATGTCATTATGGGATTTGTTGTATTGATTATTTGTACAAATTGGAGTGCTTACATGCTACTAATCAACATAGCTTTCACCTCATTTACCCAATTACAGCATTAAGACATTTGTGTTCTACACCTGATAGATGCAACTTGTACTTCCAATATGCTCCATAGGTGTGGTCCCCTACTAACCTTTCCTCTATTAACCCACCCTCCTCCCTTTCCCTCTTCTTTCCTTTCCCTCTTTCATCCTAGGCTATAGTTGTGTTTCATTTTTCATATGCAAGTGTGAGTGATTATAAGTTGGTTTCACAGTAGTACCGAGTACATTGGATATTTTTTTTCCCATTCCTGAGATACTTTACTAAGAAGAATATTTTCCAGCTCCATCCATGTAAACACAAAAGAGGTAAAGTCTCCATCTTTTTTTAATATTGCATGCAGGTGGGATTGTTTACTCTTTTTCTGTTGATTAATTTGAGTTCTATGTAGATCCTAGATATGAACTCATTCTCAGAGTCATACCCTGAAAATATCTTTTCCAATTCTGAAGGTTGTCTTTTTGTTTTACTTGTTGTGTCCTTAGCTGTGCAGAAGCTTTTCAGCTTAATTATGTCCCATTTGTTAATTTTTGTTATTGTTGCAATGGCTGCTAAAATCTTTGTCATAAAATCTTTCCCAAGTCCAAAAGAATCAGGCATTTTCCTTACACTTTCTTCCAACATTTTTATCAATTTGTGTGTTAGATTTAATTCTCTTATCCATATTTTTTATTTTTTATTAAATCATAGCCCTGTATATTAATGCAATTATGGGGTATAATGTGCTAGTTTTATATACAATTTGAAATACTTCATTAAACTCATTAACATAGCCATCACTGTGTTTTCTTAGTTATTGTGTTAAGACATTTATATTCTACATTTAGTAGATTTAACATGTACCTTTGTGAAATGCACCCTAGGCGTGGTCCCACCAATTGGCCTCCATCAACTCATCCTCCCCTCTCCCCTGCCTTCCTCCTCCTCTTTCCCCTTCATTTTGGGCTGTCGTTGGGTTATAGTATTCATATGGAATTGTGGGTGTTTATAAATTGGTTTCATAGTAGGGCTGAGTACCTTGGATACTTTTTCTTCCATTCTTGAGATACTTTGCTAAGAAGAATATGTTCCAGCTCCATCCATGTAAACATGAAAGAGATAAAGCCTCCATCCTTTTTAAGGCTGCATAACATTCCATGGTGTACGTATACCACAATTTATTAATCCATTCATGGGTTGATGGGTACTTGGGCTTCTTCCATGACTTAGCAATTATGCAATAAACATTCCAGTGCAAATATCTTTGTTATAAGGTGATTTTTGGTTTTGCAGATATATACCCAGTAGAGGAATTGAAGGATTGAATGGCAGGTCTATTTTTAGATCCCATTTTGAATTAATTTTTATAAGGATCCTTATTCTCAATGTTATGGAATAATTTCTAACATACGTGTGCACAGTCTTCGTTATAGGTCCAACAGAGTTTAGTTATGAATTCATAGATTGCAGGACTTTTCTTTTTTGAGTGAAATTTTATTACTGACTCAATTTTTATTACTCACTTTTCATTTTTGGCCCATTCAGGAGTTCTATTTCTCTCTGGTTAAGTCTTGCAGGTTATATGTTTCTAGAACTTTTCAATTCCCTCTATGTCCTCTAGGTTATGTGCATAAAGATAGATGTATGTAGTATTCACGTATGATATTTATTTCTGCAGTATCAATTGTAATGTCACCTTTTTCATTTCTGATTGAGCATATATATATATAATATATATTCTAATATATTCTATATATATTAGAATATATATTATATATTCTAATATATTCTATATATACAAGAATATATATTCTTATATATTCTAATATATTCTATATATATTTTATTCTTAAGTAATTTAGCAAGAGGTCTGTCAATTTTGTTTATCAATTTGTTTTTCAAATAAGTAACTTTTCATTAAGTTAATTTTTTTTCTTGTTATCTAGTTTATTTAGTATGGTCTAAACTTTTTTCTTGTTTTCTTCTACTGGTTTTGAATATGGCTTTTTCCCTATTTCCTTCAGTTGTGACAATAGACTCTTAATTTGTGGTCTTTCTGCCTTTTAAAAAGGCATTTAAAGGTGCAAAATTTACCGTGGGACTGTTTCAGGGTAAACAGTATTCCAATGGTAGTTGGCATATCCCTTTTCCTTCACTTTATGAAATTTTTTAATTTCTATCTTACTTGCATTCTTGATTCAATAGTCATTCAGCAGATTGTTTACTTTCCATGACTTTATGTATGTTTTATTTTGTGAGTCATTTCTTGTTTTATGTGGCAGTGTTCTGAGAAGATACATGATATAATTTTGATTTTTTGGAATTTGTTGAGACTTGCTTTGTGGCTTAAGATATGATCAATGTTGGACATATCTCATGTGCTGTTGAGAAAATTGTGTATTTTGTTTTGTAGAAAAGAATGTTCTGTGCGTGTCTTTTAGATCCATTTGATTTTGATTTAATTTTGTTTTCATTTTTGTTTCACTTTTATTCTACTTATATGATTTATTAAGCTCTGACAGTGTAATGTTGAGATACCTGGCATTTATGATATTACTATTTATTTATTTGTTTAGCTCTATTAAGATCTTTCTTTTATCTTGAGGCTCTTCTTTTGAACTCAAATATGTGTGTGGTTTTTTTTTTTTTTTTGAGACAAAGCCTCAAGCTGTCACCCTGGATAGAGTACTGTGGCATCACAGCTCACAGCAACCTCCAATTCCTGGGCTCAAGTGAGTCTCTTGCCTCTGCCTCCTAGGTAGCTGGGACTACAGGCACCCGCCACAACGCCTGGCCATTTTTTGGTTGCAGCTGTCATTGTTGTTTGGCGGTCCTGGGCTGGATTTGAACCCGCAAGCTCAGGTGTACGTGGCTGGCGCCTTAGCCCGTTGAGCCACAGGCACTGAGCTATGTTTGTGATTTTTATGTCTTCTTGTTGGATAGCTTTCATCACAATTCTATAATGACCCTCTGTTTATTTTTTCTTCGTTGACTCAAAGTAATTTTATCTAATATAAGAATGGCTACACTTTCTCTCTTTTCATTTCCATTTGCAAGGATCCCAAATCTATGCTGGCATTTCTTTAGTTTACGTTGATTGAAGATGAGGATCCAATTTCTTCAGGCTTGTAAAGTTTCTTCTGAGAAGTCTGTTGTTAACCTGATGTGTTTTCCTTTGAGGTTATTTGATGCTTTCATCTTGCTGCTTGCAGAATTTTCTCCTCCTCTTTGATTTTGGTCAGACTGATTACTATGTGTCCTAGAGTTGAACTATTTGCTATGAATCTTCCTGTTCATCTTTTATCTGTGTGTCTGAATTTACGGCAATGCCCAGTATGTTTTCCTTAATAATCTCAAGTAGGTTTTCTTTTCTTTAATTTCTTCATTTTCAGGAATACCTCTAATACGAATGTTAATTTGCATCACATACTCTCACATCTCTATCAATTATTTATTGGGATTTTTCACACTGTTCTTTGGGTTTTTCAATTACTGGGTTGTCTAAAGAGCCTTGTCATAAAGCTGAGATGTTTTCTTCTCCTTGTTTCAAACTGTTGTTAAAGCTTTCAACTGAATTTTGATTTTCCTCAAATGACTCTTTCATTTCCTTAAGTTTTATAATATTCATTCTTATGTTGTCTATGTCTAATGGTGTTATCTATTTTTCATTGATTCCCTGATTTTTTTTTCTTTAGCTTCTACATGTTGGTTTTCACATTTCTCTTTAATTCCAATTATCATATTTACCATTCAAATTCTAAATTCATTTTTTGTCATGTTGGCAGTTTGTGGGTCAATTTCACTGCTATAACTCCATTGTCTTCTCTTTGGAGTGTCAAAGTATTTTGAGTTTTGTTGTTGATGAGTTCTTTTGCTGGTTTCTTCTCATCTGGTTTCTCTTCTCTCAGATGTAGTTTAACAAGAGTGAAAGACATTGGGTGTCCTCTAATAAGGAATCTTTTGATCCAAGTTCAGAAGTGAGAGCTGATCAGTGCTATGGAGTCCTGAATAAAGTATTGGTCCTCAGAGAGGTTCTGCTCGCACTGTTTGGGGTGAGTACTTAGTAGTGAGGTCTTGGGGTCCAGACACAACTCTGGAGCTTCAGGGACGGGGGTTCATGCCTAGTAGTGGCCCTTCAGCAGAGCATCAGACAAGGGCCCAGTGAAAGCTTCAGATATTGCTATGGGCAACTTGGGAGCCAGATCCACTTTATGTTTTCCAAGCGTGTGGATTGCTAATGCCCACTTATACAGACAGGATTTTTTCTCAGTGTCCCAGTTTCCATATGGGTGGTCCAGAGATATTGGTCAGCATGACTCTCTCTATATACCTAGAATGCCTTGTGCTGGTTACCCAAGCATTCCAAGTAATGGTTTTGGTATCTGAGGCTCCCCTTCTATACATCTTGTCTGCTGGGGAAGAGGCATGCTCAACCCTCAGTCATAGGGATCAACAGAATGGAGCATCCATTCCTTCCCCAGCCTGGTAGGGATGATGCTAAGGTTACCACCAGATGGTGGGTCCTGAGCAGATCTAGCTTCATGTATCAGTCTTATCAGAATGTTATCTGATAAGTGGCAAAGGTCTAGGATTGGCAGGCACCAGATCTCCCTGCCCCTCGTCTTTAGTGCAATGTCTTCAGATGCTGATCTGTTTCCTGATGAGGCCAGACTTCTGCAGTAGAAGGGGGAGACCCCTCATAGATTCAGCTGTCTATAACCTTTGTTTATATTTAAATAAACTGTGTCATCAGGTTGCCCCCTGTGTTTTGACCTCTGTTCAGAAGTATAAATTGCATTGGATACCCCAGCTTAATCTCCATGTTGGTGGGTGGAACTTGTGAGTTAGAATCAGCCATGCCATATTTGCTTGAATTGGTAGATGTTATAATGACAATTGTTCTTTTTGTCAACTGTTGATGCTTGCAGGAAAGAACTAAGTGTCAGGAAGTTCTTTTGTGCCTGGATTAAGCTGTAGTGTCCTGAGTGCACCACTTTATTGCCCCGGCTTTGGGAGATACTCTATATCTCTCAAAGTGTTTTGTGATCTCCACTACAGCAGTGGTGGGTGCATGAGCAAAACATAGTTAGGTTTCATGAGCCTGGAAGGCTTTTAAAGTCTCCACAGGTCTCATTTTTCTCCCCATTGCTGCTAGGGGAGCTGCTGGGAGTAAAGACAGGAAAGGCTTTCCAGACCAAGAGGGCTCCTTATGGGAGTGGGGCCTGAACGCTTGTTTGCTATGTCATCCTTGATTGAGAGCTTCCCCTTCTAGAAGCTCTACTCCAACATTATTGGAGGGCTATGGGGACTATTCCAGATTACCATGTTTCAGTCCCTCACAGTGTTTTCCCATCAGATATTTTCATGTGAGCTCCCTAACTCCCCAAGTTTATCTCCCAATCCTCCTCACTGTTTCCCCACAATGTTCTTGAGCCCAGGAAAATAGAATCTTGTCTACATGTCTAGCCTAATGATGTGCATATCTGTGAAATGCTGGAAGACAGGGAATCCCACATTAGGTGCCCTAGGTCCCTGTAGTTCCTCAAGGTGAATGATGTGGGTTCCAGTCTCTGGAAAACTCAGACTGCAGAATGAAGCAGCTGGGGAGAGATGGACATTCACCAGATTCTTGATTCCACTTGCTTTCCCATCTGCAGTGGTTGGGAGAGAGGTGAGAAGAAATAAGAGCCTGAATTTTGAAAGGCAGTTCTCTGGCCTCTCAGATCAGTCTACTTGGGGGAGACCACACATGAAATGCCCAAGCTCTGAGATCCTGCAAGTTTTCCTCACTATTTTGTGCTTGCCCCAGTGTTTGGGCTCATGCAGGTGGAAATGCTTCAAAGAAACTAAGTTGTCCACTGGACATTGAAGGAGTTTAAGAGACAGAAAGGAATACCCCTTTATGCCTTCACTGGGCTCTGAGCCTCTCTGTGTTTGTTCCATGCCAATATGTTTTTCTTTATTTTCTTTTTCTGCTTTGTAATTTTCCCTCTAGTGTGTCTGTATATCTATGATATACACCTGAGCTGCATTTCCTCTTTCCTCTTCCTTATATGAAATCCTGCCTTTCATCCAGGATGGTCTGACAAGTGTTTTCTAATGAGTCATCTTTCCCCTCTCTGGAATTTTGAAAGACATTGCATTAAATTTGTTTATTGCTGTGGACAGTATTGACATCTAGGCAATATTATTTTATCTGACATTAAGCAAGAAAGCATTTAAGAGTGCTTTTAATTTCCACATTTTAAAAAAAATTGCCAGTTTGTCTTTTGCTGTATTTTTTAGTTATATTCCATTTGGTCACATAAATGCATGTTTTATGATTTTAGCTTTCTTCATATGAATAAGACTTGTTATGTGTCCTAGCAGAATTTGCCATGTATGATTAAGAATATTGTCATATGCTTCTTTTATCTCCAACCAGTCTAGAGTTTTTCAGGTTTCTATTTTCTTACTTATCTTCTATCTTATTTCCTATTCATTATTGAAAGTGAGGTCCTGAAGTATCTTACAATTATTGTGTTGCTAAGTACATCTTCCTATATTTCTGTCCACACATCTGTCGGAATTTGGGAGTTTGGAAGTGTGTGTGTGTGTGTGTGTGTGTGTATCCATCCCCTTTGGAAGTATATATTATATACCCCTATGTTTCATTTGTGTATCTTCATATTGCGTGTTATAAATTTCTACCAAATGGATCCATTTTACCATTGTGTACTATCAATCTTTTTCTCTTCTAATAGTTTTTAGATTGAAGTGTATTTTGTTTAATTATGAGCTTCTCAATCTCTTGTGATTACTTATACAGAACTTTTTTATCTTATTACTTTTCGCTTACTTGGCAGTTTAGAAATAAAGTGAATCTTTTGTAGGTAGTCAATGATAGGGTCTTTTTGCTTATTTGTTAACCAGACATCAATTTAATATTTCATTACAAAGTGTATTCTATATATTTAAAGAAATTGACTTTTGTCATTGTTTTTAATTTCCAATGTGCTCTCCAGATACATTTTTCCTCACCTCCTCTCTCATTGCCTTCATTTTTGTTTTGTGATTTTGCAGCGACATGACTCAATTATCTTTTTTACTTTTGCATATTTTCTTTAGGTGTTTTCTTTGAGTTAACCTTGAGAAATGGAAACTACATAAAATATCTAAGTTATAACAATATATTTTAATTTCTTAACAACTTCAAGTGAATAGAAAAACTATGCTTCTATAAACCGTACACTTTGCTATTAATGCCATAAATTATAAGTTTTATATTGCATACATATATTACAAAATCTTTGCATGCTTGTTTATTCTATAGCAGAATTTTGAGGGTTTATGTGCCATCATTATGATAATAATTTATCTGTGTATAGATTTGATTTTGATGATTTTTATAATGCTACCCAACATTATTTAATTTTTTAATATGGTGAACTCCCTTTAACTTTTTCTTATAGGACTTTTCTAGTGGAGAAAAACATCATTTTTTTATCTAGAGAAATTTTTTCCAGTTGTTGAAGTAAAATTTTACCATCCCAAGGGTTCTTAGTTGGTAGGTCTTTTTTTGTTTTATCAGTGTGAAGTCTGAGAAGTTCTCTGCTCTTTTATTTTCCAAATAATCTTTCTGTACTTTTCCCTCTGTATTCCTATTCTAGGATTTCTTTATTAAATATATTGATCACCTTGATTGTGTCTAATAGTTTCTATACTCCACTTTCAGTTTCATTTTTTAAAATTTTGCTTCCATGAATTAATATGTGTAAATAATGTAATTCTGTTTGTTCTGCTTCAGTAATTCTGCTATTGTGTATCTCTAGTAAATATTTCAATTCAGTTATTATATTCAGTTCTACAATTTAAATTGGATGCATTGTATAGTATTTATCTCTTTGTTAATATCTCAATTTCCTTAGGCATCATTTTGATGATTCTATTGTCTTCTTTCTGAACGTAAAGTGTGTTTAAGACGATTATTTTGAATTCTTTTTAAAATAATACAAAGACCTCCTTTTCTCGAGGGTTATTTTGTTCCAGTGGGACGTGTTTTCTGTGTTATCTACATGCCCTGTCATCTTGCAATAAGTTCAATTAATAGTGTTTTTCTTGTATACTGGTACATTGCAAATTTACAATTTTATATTTGTGTGATACTTTACTAAGAAGAATGTGTTTCAACTTCATCCAAGTAGATACAAAAAAATGTAGAGTCTCCATCTTTTATTATAGCCGAATAGTACTCCATGGTATACATGTACCACAGCTTGCTAATCTATTCAGGAGTTGATGGGCACTTGGGAAACAACTTGGGTTGTTTCCATGTATTGGCAATTGTGAACTGAACAGTAAACATGCTAGTATCAATAAATGTCCTTGTGGTAAAATGATTGTTTTTCTTCTGGGTAGATACTTAGTAATGGGATTGTGAGATCAAATGGAAGGTATATTTTTAGTTATTTGATAGTTCTTCATACTTCTTTCTATACAAGATGAGTTAGTTTGCAGTCCCACCAGCAATGGAAAAGGGTTCCTTCTATGCCAGCATCTGCAGATTTGGCATTATTTGATGTGGGCTAATCTCACTGGAATTAGGCGATATCTCTAAAGGTTATTGATTTGCATTTCTCGGGTTATTAGGGATGATGAGTATTTTTTCATGTGTTTGTTGACCATTCGTCTGTATTTTTCAGTGAAGTTTCTGTTCGAGTCTCTTGCCACCTTATACATGGGGTTGTTTGTTATTTTGTTGATTAATTTGAGTTCTCTGGAGATTCTAGTTATCAGCTCTTTGTCAGATTCATATCATGCAGATATCTTCTTCCATTCTGTAGGCTGTCTGTTTGCTTTACTTGTGGTACCCTTAGGTGTGCAGAAGCTTTTTTAGCTTGATCATGTGCCATTTATTTATTGTTTTTGACCATTTGGCAGTTTATTGCAAAACCAGTCTTTTCTTTTTAAATTATTTTTTAACAAATAATTACTTTGTACATTGATGCATTTATGGGATTCAGTGTACTACTTTGATATACAATGTGAAATGCTTACATTGAAATAATACATTCATGACAATTATACTCATTTCTTAATAGTTTTGAAATGTACATTAGGGGAGGTCACCCAAAATAACCTCCCTCCTCCCATATCCCTCATCCCCTCCCCTCTTTCCTTCTACTTTCTATACTATAGTTATGTTTTGCCATTGAATGTATGAATGTATAGGAGATTATATATTGATTTCATAGTAGTATTGAGTACATTTGATACTTTTTCCCCCATTCTTGAGATACTTTACTAAGAAGAATGTTTCAGCTCCATCCAGGTAAATATAAAAGATGTGAAGTCTCCAACATTTTTTAAGGCTGCATAGTATTCCATGGTGTACATATACCACAACTTGTTACTCCTTTCATGGGTCACTGAGCACTTGGGCTGTTTCTATCTCTTGGCAATTATGAATTGGGCTGACATTGTGGTGAAAATGTCTTGTTGTAAAATAATTTTTGATTATCTGAGTATATACCCTGTAGAGGAATTGCAGGATTGAACAGTAGGTCTACTTTTAGTTTGTTGAGTGTTCTCCAAACTTCTTTCTAAGAAGGTCACATTAGCTTGCATTTCTACCAGCAGTGTAGAAGTGTTCCCTTCTGTCTGCATCCATGCCAACATCTAGAGTTTTGGGATTTTGTGATGTGGGCTAATCTTACCAGAGTTAGATGATATCTCAAAGTGGTTTTGATTTGCATTTCTCTGATGCTTAAGGATGATGAGCATTTTTTCATGTGCTTGTAGGTCATGTGCCTGTCTGCATCAGAAAAGTTTCTGTTTAAGTCTCTTGCCCACATAGAAATGGGGTTATTTGTTCTTTTGTTATTGATTAGTTTGAGTTCTCTGTAGATTCTAGTTATCAGATCTTTGTCAGAAGCATAACGTGCAAAAATCTGCTCCCATTCTAAAGGTTGTCTGTTTGGTTTACTTACTATGCTCTTCGCTGTGCAAAAGCTTTTTAGTTTGACCAGATCCCAGTAATGTATTTTTGGTGTTGTTTCAATTGCCTTCTCATAAAATATTGTCCCAAGCCAATTACTTCAAGTGTTTTCCCTAAACTGTCTTCTAGTATTTTTATAGTTTTATTTCTTAAGTTTAAATCTTTTATCCAGTGAGAACCAATTTTTTGTTAATGGTGAAAGGTGTGGGTCTAATTTCAGTCTTCTGCAGGTAGCCAGCTGTTCACCAGCACCATTTGTTAAATAGGGAGTCTTTCCCCCACTGATTAGTTTTGATAGGCTTGTTGAAGATCAAATGATGGTAAGGAGCTGGGTTTATCTCTTGGTTCTCTATTCTGTTCCAAAAATGTACTGCTCTGTTTTTGTGCCAGTACCATGCTGTTTTGGTCACTATAAATTTACAATATAGCCAGAAGTCTGGGAACATACCTCCTGATTTTTTCTTATTTCTCAGTAATGTATTTACTATTTTGAAGTTTTTTCTGATTCCATATAAAATGAAGTACTATTTTTTTCAAGTTTTTTAGTGTATGACTTATTTCTGAGTAATGTATTTGCTATTTGAAGTTTTTTTCTGATTCTATATAAAATGAAGTACTATTTCTTCAAGTTCTTTAATGTATGGCAATTGTGCTTTAATAGGGAGTGCATTACATTTGTACATTGCTTTGTGTAGGTTGGACATTTTAACAATGTTGATTCTTCCCAGCCATGAGTGTGCTATGTTTTTCCATTTGTTAACATCTTCAGCTATTTCTTTTCTTAGAGTTTCATAGTTCTCTTTATAGAGATCTTTCACATCCTTTGCTAAAGTCCCAAATATTTCATCTTCTTTGGCACTGCTGTAAAAGAAATAGAGACC
>CAUYON010066404.1:0-10674 GCA_963573935.1 Arctocebus calabarensis | reverse complement strand
CTGTAGTCCCAGCTACTTGGGAGGCAGAGGCAGGAGACTCGCTTGAGCCCAGGAATTGGAGGTTGCTGTGAGCTGTGATGCCACAGCACTCTATCCAGGGTGACAGCTTGAGGCTCTGTCTCAAAAAAAAAAAAAAAAGTCCCCGGTGTCATCTTCCACTGTGTTATTCTGCACTGTGTATGGCTTCTCATAGGCATCTCAGAAGGACAGAATCCAGAAAAAGATTCCAAAATACCTGGGGATGGTAGAAATCCCATTTGGAATGGTTGTGCAGAAAGTACTCACCAGCAGGGAGTATCTACATTGGCCTTGATGAGGAAGAGAAATAAACTATTGTTATGTAAAATTACTGGTACTTTAAGATTTGTTTGTTATACTTGTTAGCATTATCTCTATAAACTAATGCATACATTGGTACCAGAAAAATAGTGGTACAGTAACAACAACAACAAAAGTAGTAGTGATTGTTTTATGGTCAGATGGCAGGTGAGGAGGAAACAAATATATCAGGCTGGAAGCTTATTAATTCTACTATGCTATGGCAAAAAACTTAGTTCATCTGTTGCCTATAGTAACTTGGAATACAGTCCATGTGCCAGCTGGGCCTGTAGCTACATGGAAGTGATTGGGAAAAGAATCAAAACAATAGTGTTTGCTGAGATTAGCCTGGACAGGAATTGGTTAGTTTTCAAGATGAGATCCATGGGAATGGATACATTCCAAAGATCAAGGTGTATTGGAGGTTGAAAAGGTAGACAATGTTTGGACTCTAAATAGTAAGAAATAAGAATGATAAAAGTCCATAAGTCTTCTCAGTCTTTCATTGAGTACCAAGGTAAGGTGATAGCTTCCCTTAATATTTTTATTTGTTTTCTGTAGTTAAATATTAGGTTGAAGAAAGAAGAGTAGTAAGAAAGAAATTTTAAAAAGGTTGATTTAGTATGTATAGGAAAAAAAAATTTGGATATGTTCAGAAAGCACTTGGAACCGACTAGAAGCAAATAGGCCAGAAAAGCACCAACTGTTTAATGAAATTGTTTTGCCAAAGGGGGAAAAGACTCTCTTCAAAATGAAATAAATGAATGAATCAATACACAACACAAAACAACAAAAAACTGCTGTTAGCGTTCTGTAAACTCCAAAACAGTCCCCAAACTCAGTCTTACAAACATGTGGCCTCCCAAGAGATGTGTGTTCTCTAATGCCAAGTTCTGATATAGCCAATAAGGTCAAGGGTCACTGGAAAGGTTCTCAGAGCCTACAATGCAGAGAAGAAGAGAGAAGGCCATGCCTATTGGAATGATTAAGGTCTATGAATTAAACCTTCAACTTAGTAAGGAATAATCACAATTGATATACAGTGGAATTGACAATCTCTAATAATTCTATTGTGTCTTTCACTTTCATTTTTCCAAATATTAAGAGCTCTTACCATGATATTTTGACACTGCCCACCATTGTGTGTGCATATTTATAAAGAGTGCGTGTTTTGATTTGATATCGGGGAACATACTGTCTTTTCTTCCAAAACCACATACATGTATTGGGACATACTCTTTTTTCTTCCAAAATCACATACATGTATTGGTTATTAATTAAGTACCTATTGTAGACTAGAAACTATTTTAGGTTAGAAATAAAAGATAGACAAGATGCGTATTCTGAGGGAAATGAAGGAATAATTGAAGAAGACAGATAAAGTTTTCCCTCAAACACTGCCCTGAACTCTTCATCAAAATCTTTCTTTTATAAGTAGCTTTCTGTAAATGTTGGATTTAAGAAGAGTTTTGTTTTGTTCATATTGCTTTCATCATCCCAGAACACCATTTTGTCCATTCCCTGCTGTGAGTGCCAGCTGCAAATGTTGTCACTGATGACATTTGGTAGTTCACTAATCAGATCAGAACTCGACACTCAAATGCCTATATTATTGTTGGTGAAGCATCTCAGAGACTAATGCCTTGATTATGTAGCATGTCTGTGGCTACTGACTGTTTATGCTCACTGAAAAATTGCTCATTGCCTTCCTCATGTCCATGAGGGGGTTAAGCTAGCAACAGTGGTAAGAGAGCAGAGGTCATTTGGGTTGCATGTTGCTAACTTGTTCACAACATCAAAGACTTGGATAAACTCAAGAACAGTGAGGACCTAGAATTCTTGTTGAATCTGTTGAAGAGTACAGCAGACCATGCACTAAGGAAAAGAAAGGAAACTGGAACTTGTTATCTATCAACTTGTAGAGTTCAGAAAAAAGGGTTATGTGTACCTCTAGGTTGGGAAGAAAGTGATGTATAGTAATATCTACCACTCATTGTGGTTGGTATAAAGTGGTCCAGGTCCCTGCACATTGGTGTCTTCAGCTTAGGTTTCAGAAGAAGAGGTTACACAGAACCTTGTTGGTAAATAAGAGATCTCATCTGTGTTCTATTCATGTTTTTTTTTAAAAAAAAAAAAAAAAAGTGTGTCCTTGGCGACCCTGATTACAGTACTAGGTACTTTCCTTGAGAAAAGCACACTGAAGGTGTTCCTGAGGAGATGGCCATGTGTCTCTTCATAGATCTTACTAACCAGTAAGGTACTGTGTCATTTGTAGCTGGCATTACCACATCGAGACTGAGTTATTGGATGTTCCTGTATAATCATTGTTCCCTTTACATGCTGTTATCTGGGACACAACCTACTGGCTTACCTTTCTTGCTCTACTAAACATTTGTCAAAAAAACCAAGTGAGTTGATCTGAAGACTTTTTACCAAATGCTGAGTAAACAGTCCATGGACCCAGGATTGAATCCACAATAATGATGCAGAGACTATTTCATGAGCATTGTGAGATGCCACTTGACACTTCATTGCAAAGCAAAATTGGCAGCACAGCTCCAAATTCGATCTGCTGTCCTATCACACTGTCAATGATACGTTCATTATTAATTACTCACCAGAATTTGGTCCTCATATGAGTGACACATTGATGACCTTTGTCCTTTCATGATAACTATTTATTTACATACTTGGTTATGATTTATGCTATTCTCAATTTATGTTCCAAGGAAAATGAATAAAACTTTTTTCCTCTACTTATACTCTGCTTTAAAGATCAACTAACGTGTGCTGGAGCCAGGTCAGTTGGGCTTGTAAAAACTTACTGGGCACATCTTGTTCCAACTCCATCTATAATAATATCACTTGGGTTGCTTGAAATCGCACACAATGGAAATATTTACACCATGGAAATTGGCAAACATTACAAATCAGGATTCTCCAATTCCCATCTCCCTTTTACTGCCCTGCCCCAGAGAGCTTGTTGTTAATTCATTTCCCCACACCAAAAGTTATAGCATAGTGAGGTTCATCCTATATGAAAGGGAGATTTTAGGTCCTCAAATCACAAGGAGCCATATTCAGACTCAATGGAGAAGAGATTGTTTATCAACCAGAGATTCCAGGCTTTGAGATGTGCCTGGGTAGGAATTTATATTTTTCCCATGGAGTAGAAAGTAAGTATATTCTCTATATGGAAAGAGGAGTAAAATGGCTATTTAGGACACAACAGAAATACCCTGGCAGAAATTGTCACCTGTTAGCCAAAATTTGTATCATCTACTGACTTTGAACACATGGCCATATAGTATTTCCCATTCGTGATTGTAGTTAAATGTGACTATATGAACTTGGCAAATAGAATCTGCCCATGATTGGTCATGGCCCATAGAGCCTCCCATGTTTTTGTTGATATACTCTCCCTGCCTGTTATTCAGAAGACAACTATGATGAAATCAAGGCCCCAGAGAGTGGTGGAATCTAAGAAACCAACAAAGTCTCTGCAATCTCAAAAGGCTGAGAAAAAGAAAAAGAAGGCTGCTTTTGACCTGTGTGCACTGGAATTTGAGAGAGCAGGACATACACTTTAATTGTGGTAAGTCACTAAGAGTTGAAGGCATGCTTATTTTAACCTATAGCATTATTACCTTCACCTATGGCAAGTCTTAAGCACCTCAATATAGCTCTTTTTGTTGACATTTTTTTTAAACGCTTCAATCCTTCTTGTAATATTGCCAGCACAATTTTAATTCTAAAGCACATCCTATTTCTAAGAAGATTTGCTGATTTGCCACAGAATAATTTAATAACAGGATAATGTCCAAACTCTCTAGTATGTTTATAACTTCTATAAGAGGACTCGTTTTTGTCTTTTTGGTAATTCTTGACACTATTCAAGTTGACTGCTTCCACCTTCAAAAGTAGAAAAAAATTCATCATTCTGATTAATTCACATTTCTCAAATTGTACATGCTCTCAGGTTTCCATTTATTTTATTGTTTTCCTTCTATTCCAGAATTATCATTATTGAAAATTTCTTCCTGCGGAAATACCACTCATGTATTTGGCCTCTCACACACGGCATTATTTTTCCTTGTAGCAATCCATTTGCTGTACCAGGTTAGAATAAAATGAATCCACACTTATACCTCCATAATGCATTCTGCGTAACAATAATATACCATCCATCATATTGTTATTCATAAATTCTCCTCTACAAGATTTTGAGTTGTTTTAAGTTTCTCATTGCTAATTCTGTATTTCTACTCTATTACCCAGTTGTTATCTATAGAAAACACACATTTTTTTCTATTCAACTGGATAGAATTAATTGCCCTCCAATAACTTCAAAATTATTATTTTTTTGATCAGAAAATATTGAACTTTTCCTTAATGGTGACATTTTAGGGTAAAAAAAATTACAAAATAGTGAGTCTAATAAGGTTGTTGGAGAGAAGATGAAAAACTTATCCTATTAATAAGCAAACAAAATTACAAGCATTCATTTCTGTATTAATATTGCCACAAACAAAATATTCTTCTTTATTTATTAATACAAACTTTAAACAATTCTAACTAATGACAGTACTGTTAACATAACAAGTTACTATTTCTCCTTCAGTATAAGGAAACCTTGATAAATGTTCAAAGCCATCTAATTCAAAATCATCTTTTCCCTATTATTTTTGTTATCCAACACTTTAAAATTATTTTAGTATTTTAGGTACATCCTAGAAAGTCTATATAATAATAATCTAAAAGATACACAATTTTAATTAAATTAATGTAGGTGAAATTTGATCTGTAAGCAAGCCCAAAGATGCAGGTAAAATTGTATATTTTTCAAAATGTGGTATCTTAAAACTTCAAAAGAATACATTTTTTAAACTTTCAGTAAAAACCTATGTGTTCAGAATATGAAGCATTTTTATTTCAATAGGTACAACCACTAGATCTGTTTTTCTTTTCCCCAGTATTATTTTTCCTTGACAGTGGTGCTATTTACTAGTGTCTTATTCTAAAACACTAAAAATGTAGAAAATTTAGTAAGCATAGATGTAGAATCCTAGAAAATGAGCTAAATTAAAATGATTTCTGTTTAAAACTTATGCTGCATATCAAATAGTCTCAGCTCTCAAGAATGGAAGAAAAAGTATCCAATGTACTCAGCATACTATGACGCTAATTTATAGCTTTCATATGAAGGCTAAAACACAATTATAGCACAAGAATATGGGTAAAAGGGCAAGGGAGGGGAGGGAAGGGGGAAGGATAGATGGAGGGAGGGCGATTGGTGGGATCACCCCTACGGTGCACCTTAGAAGGGTACAGGTAAAACTTACTAAATGCAGAATATAAATGTCTTCATATAGTGATTAAGAAAATGCCATGAAGGCTATGTCAAACAGTTTGATGAAAATATTTCAGATTGTATATGAAGTCAACACATTGTGCCCCATGATTGCACTAATGTACACAATTATAATTTAATAAAAATAAAAAAATAAAAAATAAAAACCAAATAGGCTGAGCTATTGATTTTTATCCTTAAATACTACTGCCTCGATGATTTCCTTTGATTCTACAAAGACTCATGAATATTGTGAAACAGTGTGCTGCAGCTCCAACTCTCCATCTAACACTTCTCCATGAAAGAAGATGAACACAAACTGACTGGGCACAGTAGCCCACGCCTATAATCCTAGCTCTCTGGATGGCTGCGGAGGGAGGACTGCTTGAACTTATGAGTTTGAGATCAGCCAGAACAAGAACAAGATCCCTGTATCTACGAAAAATTGAAAAATTATCCAAGCTTCGCCCTGTAGTCCTAGCTGCTCAGGAGGCTGAGGCAGGAGGATTGCCTGAGCCCAGGAGTTTGAGGTTGCTCAGAGGTATGATGATACCACAGCACTCAAACCCAGAAAACAGAGTGAGACTGTCACCAAAACAAACAGAAAAGACAAGCTGACACTTCAATTTATTACTAGCCTACATTCCAACCAATTTTTTGTACATAAACTTAAATCAGATATATTATCCTGAAAACAATAAATTATCTGCTATCTCTTTGTCAGTTATAAGAGGAGCAGATGTCACTCTGAGGCGTAGCTTGAATGTAGGTAACCAGAAACTTCTGGTAAGGCAGGATATCAAAAGCACGTGCTGAGAAGTACAACAGGGTTTGCAATAGCAAAAGAGCAGTTCAGAGAAGCAATTCAGAAGTTTGTTCCTTTTTTTTAGACAGACTTTCTTGACCCCAGTAGAGTGCTGTGGTGCCACAGCTCACAGCAACCTCAAATTCCTGGGCTCAAGTGATCCTCTTGCCTCAGCCTCCCAAGTAACTGGGACTACAGGTGCCCAACTCTTTGCCCAGCTAGTTTTTAGAGACAGGGCTCTTGATCTTACACAGGCTGGTTTCGAACCTATGACCTCAAGCGATACACCTGCCTCAACTTCCCAGAGTGCTAGGATTACAGGAGTGAGCCATCACGCCCAGCCTCTTTCTTTTTCTACATATCATCAAATACTATTTGGATTACAGAAAGAAAATAGATAATAAAACAGGAGAGGGATACAGTGATGGTTTGGAAACAAAAACAATACAAAGATTGGTAACTTCAATATAGCAAAAAACTTCAAAACATTACTATACACTGTTTGCAGATTAATATAAAATATTTTTAAATGAACTGCTAAGCAACAATCTTCTGTATGTGCGTATTGCGGTTCTAGAGCTTTATTTTGATGATTGATAACTATTTTTCACTGTGGGAAACTACTGCGATGTTTGAATATCTAAATTGACCTAGAAGGGATTTCGAACTTTTATCACAATTTTTTTGAGAAATGCATTTTTCAACAGTTCTTCAACCCTTTTTCTTGGCTTCACTTGTAATGTAAAATGCAAAATAAGTAAGTGTAGTGATTATGAATATTTTCTGGAACCCTCCAAGAAAAGAAAACATCACCTACTTTTACTGTTCTAAAGTAAATTAAACTGACTCAGAGCCCCCATTCTCGGGTAAACATGATGAGGTCTCGGTGGGAACCTTCCCTCTCCTTCAGCTCATATAAGTAACATGGAGTTACTTTGTTCCAGAAATCTGGGGGAAAAAAGTCTATTCTTTATCCAAGATGGGCGTCAGTTCCACCATTAGTATTCTCAAGAGATGACTTTTGTTTTCTGTTGAGTTATGGCATTTCCTAGTGGCTCAGAGTTGCCTTTCATAGAATCACTCTGTACCGTGGATTTAGATTTAGAGCTTAGCTGCAAGGACTCCCAAGGCCATCCTCAAGGCCACAGCATTAGTATCCTGGCTTCTCAGGTAGCTCACACCTGCAATATTGTCACAGAAACCCATAAGCTATCATTCTCTTTTGTTAGTAGGCTAACTCATGTTTTGCCTTTTTTTTTTTTTAATTTTCAGATATTTGCACGTTCTTCAGCCTTTGAGTTCTCCTTTAAGAGCCTCTAGATCTAGTTTTCAGCTGCTAATGGACCTTGACTCCCACACATGCTTCATGGAACATGTGTTCCAGCATTTTAAAACTTACATTTGTAGTTTTGAAACTCACAAATTGTTGGAAAATGCCTTCCACAAAGGTGGAAGCCAGGATTTCAAACCTTTACTACGTGGCCATCTTAGCAGTAAAGGTCTGTGTGGTGATGGAGCAGATCTTCCATCTGTGGTGTAAACAAGAAAGAGATCAAGCGACCTGATAAATTCTCTATCTCATAGGTGTAAAATTCAGACGATATGTACCAGGAAACAATGAAACTTCCTTATGCAGACAAGATGACTTCTATTATGCTGTAGGGGTGTTTTTTCCCCAAATTTTAATGAACTATATTCTTCATTGATATAAACCTGAGTTAACTGCAAATCATTTAGATCTATCCTTTAACACTGTAGGCACCCAATTTCTCTGAAGTAACATACAAACTGTCTTATTAAATATAAATGAAATGTTTGCTTATGAAATTAAACTATTACATGGTGGTTTTGTCTGGATGCACGTCAATAGAGGTTTTTATAGAGTTGCTCTGCGTAGGCTGAGCAATTGCACAGATGTTCTGCAATCAGAGTGGTGGAGACTATAGATTACGGGACTGTTTCTTTGTTCCCCTTTTCCTGTTTTTTCCTTCTCTTTCTCCTCTATTTTCTTATCTTCATTATTTCCTTTGTTTTATCCTTCTCTGTTGCTTTTACTGACCACCCACAGCAAGCTAGCTTATCCAGGGGAAAAAATATAAGGAAGACATACTAACAAACAACCCACCACTTTAACACAAGGGTGCAAGAGCAACTAAGTACTGAGGTCAGAGCAGCCACAGAGTATTACGGTGAGTCCACTGGAGTATCAAGTTCAACTCATTCGTGATGTGCACATACAGACACCTAAAGCAATGCCTAATTTTATGTTAAAGAAAAAAATTATGTAATATCCCATAAAATATAATTTTAAAAACTGAGGAAAATGTGATAACTTTAATTTTAACCTCTATGCTACCCTATAATGTACTCTTAAGACTTTGTGTTAGAAATATTATAGAAACATTGATGTAAGATTTTCTGAGTGACATTTCTTTTCATTAGGGACAAGAAAATAAACAACATAATTGTGTAATAAGCACAAAAATACAGAAGCATAGAGAAAATGGCACAGAGAAATCACAAATATGGTTTAGATATAGATATGCAAATAAATATGAAAATTGAATATCAGTGCATAAATTTAATAAAGATAAGCTAAATAACATAAGAACACTGGCACTTGAGCAGTAATGGTTGTGATTCACACTTGGCAATCTATCTAAAAGGAACAATTCATAATGAGAAAATATGTATAAATTCTGCATTGTCACCATGGACAACAACCTGCTTTCAACTCCCACTTTACTGAGAATTAGTACAAGTTAGAATCAACTCTAAGAGCATTTAGGAACCATGATATTAAAGGGCATTGATGCCACAGTAGCAAGAGAAAATTAAAGCCTTGATTTCAGCATTGTGTTTTCTCTGTGAATTCTCTCACACTGGTTTCCCCTTGAGGACTATCATTCTCAATTTGATTTGTTTAATCAAAAAGTCTAAGTTGAATGGATAAAATTAGTTATCTTCTCATTCTTAGAAAGGCATCATTTTGCTTCATTTTTCTCTTAATATACCTCATTTAGTCTTAACTTTCTTCACTTTTATCCCTCCTCCCCTCCCAAAAGGGCTAAAGTAAGGGTCTCAAAGAAAAAGAGTCAAGAATACTTAGGATAAATATTCAGATATGTATATGAAAGGAATTTTGTGGTGCATATTTTGCCTTACCTAACTCACCAGGACACAACATTGTGTTTATGTCGTAGCCACAGCTAGAAAAAAGATCAGGTCCCAGCAAGTCTGGTTAGCCTACAAAATTGCCTTTATACATCTGTTACTAGTCACTGATTTATATGAAGGCTTAGGAATATCTTGGAATATTATACTTGTGGTACAACTATTTTAGAAAACAATTGGCAGTTTCTTAAACATGTGAACATACGCCTAGCATATGATCTGGATATTTTTATTCCTATTTATTTATTTTAGAGAAATGAAAGCATCTGTTTACACAAAGATATAAAATGAATGGTCAGGCCCAAACTAGAAACAACTCAAATATCCACTTAAAGGTGAATAAATTAAACAGTTTTATATCCATACAATGGAATACTACCCAATAGTAAAAATAAAACAAGACAAAACAATCAACTGTTGATACTACTACAACATGGATGATTCTCAAAAAATTAATATGCTGAAAGAAGGTGGAAGAAAATAATGCATAGTATACAATTTCAGTTATATAAAGTATTAGAAAATGCAAACTGATCTTTAGTGACAAGGACCAGATCAGTGATTTCCTAAGGACAGAGTGAGGACCAGGTACATAAAGAGATAAAAAAAAATACGGGCATGATATTCAGTTATACTGATTGTGTAATGATCCATGACTCTCTCTATTCAATACATATCTCACAAGATATTAATATCACACATATACATGCATGATATATTAACATATACTCTCTGTATACATATACATCACATATGCATTTATAATAACATTACAGTTAGTATACTTAAAATATACAGTTATTTTATGTCAACTATACCTTACTAAACCAATATCTAAACATGAAACCTTGGCCACAATTAGGTTTTGAACCAGCGTAGGCATTTAGCAGTATAAACAATGGTAAAAGCATTAGAAGCCAGAGTTCAAGAAGAATTAACAAGTTCCCTAAAAACATATTTATTTTGAAGTAAACAGTTTGGTTTCATGTGCTAGATTCAACTATGGCTCCACAGCAATAATTGAAAT
>CAUYON010066403.1:0-42118 GCA_963573935.1 Arctocebus calabarensis | reverse complement strand
ACTTGGTCGTGGTGTATAATTTGTTTGATATTTTGCTGGATACTGTTTGTTAGTATCTTATTGAATATTTTTGCATCAATATTCATTAGTGATATTGGTCTGTAGTTTTCTTTTCTTGTTGGATCTTTTCCTGGTTTAGGGATCAAGGTGATATTAGCTTCATAGAATGTTTTGGGTAGTATTCCATCTTTTTCTATATTTTGGAAAAGGTTGAGTAATATAGGTACTAGTTCCTCTTTAAAGGTTTGGTAGAATTCTGACGTGAATCCATCTGGTCCTGGGCTTTTTTTTTTAGAGAGATTTTGTATGGTTGATGCTATTTCAGAACTTGATATCGGCCTGTTCAGCATTTCCACTTCATTCTGGTTAAGTCTAGGAAGGTGGTGTGCTTCCAAATATTGGTCAATTTCCTTCAGATTTTCATATTTCTGAGAGTAAAGTTTCTTATAATATTCGTTAAGGATGTTTTGAATTTCTGAGGGGTCTGTTGTTATTTCGTCTTTACCATTTCTGATTGATGAAATTAGAGATTTTACTCGTTTTTTTCCTGACTAGAGTAGCCAAAGGTTTATCTATTTTATTGACCTTTTCAAAGAACCAGCTTTTTGATTTATTGATCTGTTGTATAATTCTTTTTTTTCAATTTCATATAATTCTGCCCTGATTTTGGTTATTTCTTTTCTCCTGCTGGGTTTGGAGTTAAAATGTTTTTTCCTGTTGCTTGAGATGTCCCATTAAGTTGTTAACTTCCTCTCTTTCTGTTCTCTTGAGGAAGGCTTGCAGTGCTATAAATTTCCCTCTTAGGACTGCCTTTGCAGTATCCCAGAGGTTCTGATATTTTATGTCTTCATTGTCATTTTGTTCCAAAAGTTCAGTGATTGCCTTCTTAATCTCGTCTATAACCCATCTATCATTCAGCATAAAGTTATTTAGCTTCCATGTTTCTGTATGAGTATGCAAATTCCAGTTGTTACTGAGCTCAACTTTTATTCCATCATGGTCTGAAAAGATGCAAAGAATAATTTCTAGTCTTTTAAATTTGCTGAGGTTTGACTTGGGACCTAAGATTTGATCAATTTTGGAGTATGTTCTGTGGGCTGATGAGAAGAATGTGTATTCAGCTTTGTTAGGATGAAATGTTCTGTAGGTGTCTGTTAAATTGAAATGTTGAATGGTTAAGTTTAAATCTATAATTTCTTTTCTTAGCTTCTTATTGGAGGATCTATCCAACACTGCCAAAGGAGTGTTAAAATCTTCAACTATTATGGTGCTGAAGGAAATCAAGTTGCTTGTCTGTTAGAGTCTCTCTTATAAATTGAGGCACATTCTGGTTGGGTGCATAAATATTAATAATTGAAATCTCATTATATTGAGTATTACCCTTAACAGATATGAAGTGACCATCCTTATCTTTCCTTACTTTTGTAGGTTTAAAGCCTATTGTATCCATGAATAACATTGCAACACTTGCTTTTTTCTGATTTCCATTTGCTTGAAATATAGATGACTATCCCTTCACCCTGAGTTTATATTTATCTTTTAAGGTAAGATGAGATTTTTGTATGCAGCAAATATTGGCCTGAGTTTTTGTATCCAGTCAGCTAACCTGTGCCTCTTTAGAGGACAATGTAAGCCATTCACATTAATTGAGAATATTGATAAGCCTGGTAGAATTTTGGGTACTGAGTTTTTTGAAAGTCCAGTGGAAATTTTTAATCCTTTCGCAACTGTGGAAGTTGAAATTTGATCAAAAGTTTCTGAATGAGCTTATTTTTATGGTAGAGGATTGCTCTGGTCATTATGGAGGATAGGTCTGAGAATATCTTGGAGAGCTGATTTAGTTATGGCAAATTTCTTCACCATGTGAATGTCATTAAAGTATTGAATTTCTCCATCATAAATGAAACTCAGTTTTGCTGATTACAGGATCCTGGGTTGAAAGTTATTTTGTTTTAGGAGATTAAAAGTTGATGACCACCCTCTTCTAGCTTGAAATATTTCAGCAGGGAAATCTGCAGTTATTCCTATATTCTTACCCTTATAGGTTATGATTTTCTTATGTCTGGCTGCTTTCAGAATGTTCTCCTTTATATTAACTTTAGTGAAGTTAATTATGATGTGCCTGGGGGATGTCTTATTTGGGTTGAGTCATGCTGGGTTCTGAAACCGTTTGCTATTTGAATTTCAGAATCTCTTGGCATGTCTGGAAAGTTCTGCTTCATAATCTCATGAAGAAGAGCCTCTGTGCTTTGCAAAGGAACTTTGTCACCTTCAGAGATTCCTATAAGGCAAATATTAGTTTTCTTCAAATTATCCCAGAGTTCTCTGAGAGAATGATCCATTTTTGCTCCTCATTTCTCTTCCCCTTTAATAGTTTGGGACCGTTCAAAAGCTTTGTCTTCAATGTCAGAAATCCTTTCTTCAGCTTGCTCCATTCTGTTACTGAGGGATTCTACTGTATTTGTCAGATTTTAGAGTGCTGCAAATTCTTGTCTCAATGTGTCAAAATCTTTGGTGATTTTGTCTTCGAATTCATTAATTCTTGAGACAACTTTTGAAATGCTCCTTGAATTTCTAATTCCAACTTTACCTTCATTCTATTAATCTTATTTGCAATCCAAATTCTGAATTTGATTTCTGACATCTCAGCCATTTGCTTATGAATGGGATCTTCAGTTGTATCTGCCAAATTGTTCCTTAGGGCAGTTGATGTACTCTGGTTATTCATGTTACCAGAGTTTTTCTGCTGATTCTGCCCCATGGTTATTTTACACCATTTGGCTAAATGAGCAGACAAGGTGAAGTTGGGTTGGGAGGCTCCTAGACTAGTAATTAACCAGCCATTTGCTCAAGAGCTGGGACTGGTGTCTGTACCTTTTCCCATAGAGCTTTGCAAAGGAACCATACAGTGCTAAGGCCTGAGACACTGGGGACTTACTTGGTGTAGTGGGGCTAAGTGGCTCTGTCTTGTTTTCAGGTGGACTCTGTCCTACCCTACTGAATCAGTTACTCTGGGTTGAAGTCTCAACTGTGGAGCAATATCAGCAATTAAATCATCCCCCCCCCCCCGGGTAACAACTGGAAAAAGAAAGTCAATCCTTCCCACAACCACACACCCAGGGTAGCACTTTGCATAGTCCTCCAGTTATTGGTCCAGTCCAAGAGTTCCAAATCAATTGTCCCAGTCGGCACCAGGTCTCAAGTGGGAGAGTTCAAAAAGTCTCTGGAAATGAGATAGCAGGGATCTGCTAGCAGCTCGAGTATGATTCATTCTGGTGCTCTGTGGAGTCAGAAGGACCTCCCACCCAGCAAATGAATTAGTCTGAGAAGGTTGATGCCTCCTTCTCCACCTTGCACCTCTATCATACCTAGTCACTGGTAATCCCATAGGGCTGTGACCCAGTTCCCTACAATGAGCAGATGCTCCTCCAGGGGTTTGGACCTGCCTGAGTCACAGGGAGATGTATGTCTTTTTGGCCAGGCCTCCACCATCCAGCAGACAACAACTGGAAAAGGAAAGTCAAAACTTCCCACAACCACACACCCAGGGTAGCACTTTGCATAGTCCTCCAGTTATTGGTCCAGTCCAAGAGATCCAAATCAATTGTCCCAGTCAGCACCAGGTCTCAAGTGGGAGAGTTCAAAAAGTCTCTGGCAATGAGATAGCAGGGATCTGCTGGCAGCTCAAGTATGACTTGTTCTGGTGCTCTGTGGAGTCAGAAGGAAAATGAATTAGTCTGAGAAGGTTGATGCCTCCTTCCCCACCTTGCACCTCTGTCACACCCAGTCACTGGTAATTCCATAGGACTGTGACCCAATTCCCTACAATGAGCAGATGCTCCTCCATGGGTTTGGACCTGCCTGAGTCACAGGGAGATGTATGTCTTTTTGGCCAGGCCTCCATCATCCAGCAGGAGTAACTGAGGCCTGACAACCTTGGGTGGTTAATGCAAGCTGGGGCAGTTCACTCAGTTCCAGCCCTGCCCCTGATTGATTTTGCTGACACTTATATTTTCACAGAATTTGTGATTCTGTCCTGACTTTATTACCCTGTGGACCAGGTGCTGCAACTGAAACTATGACTCAGCCTGGGTCTGTGCCACTGCCTGGAGTTGGTGTGTCTGTCTCCACTGCAGTCTGTGTTGGGGTGGGTGCGGTTAGAGCTCACACTCAGCTCTGAGTTTCAGCCTCTGCCTGCCTGCCTCTGTCTCAGCTATGATTCCCTGAGGGGTGGGTGCTTCTTAGGCTCACTAAAGCAGTCCTGGCTCAGCCCCACCCTGGGAGTATGCCAGCTCTGCACATGCGTCTTCTATTCTCGGTCCCTGCTGCGCACATACCCTTTACTCACGGGGCCTGTGTTTTCATCCCAGATCTGTTCTGCCAGTATTTGCCACCAGAGAAGATGCCCAGCTTTCTCTAGTTGCCTAGAGAGACAAGGAGTGTCTCTCCAAAATATCCCCAGGAGTGTGAGCCCTATTGTTCCCGCTGCTGCCGCTGTTGCTCTGTGCTGTGGGGCATTGCCTCTCCCTTTCCCAAATGGCCCCTTCAGTCCACCGTCTTCTCCCTACTCCCGTGCCACAGAATCAACACAGACCTGCAACAGCCCACACCCTGTCCACATCTCTTGAGAAAATGCCCAAGAATCTGGACTCCATGGGGGACAATCTTCCAGACCTTGGGATGAGAGTGGAGAGGAGTTCTGGAAGTTCAGAACTGCAGGTAGACAATATATACAGTTTTATAGAATTTTATGCCTAGCAGGAGAGTGCCATGACACCCTAGTAGGGGAAGGAGGTTCGGTTTTTAGAGTGTCTCTCCTGCGGGATAAAATGGGAGGATGTTTGAACTTTGCTCACTTGTTTGTAGAAAGTATACTGTGAACCATGCTCTTGGGTGAGGGTACTCCCATCCACTTGACAATGGATTTTGTACCTGTTATTTGTATCCTTGGGGTCTCAGCTCACCTCAGCAGGGTTGAGGTGTGTTCTTCAACCTTCTATCTTGGCTCAGCTCCATACAATCAGCTTACTTGCTAAACTTCTGTCCTTTAACTCTCCTTCTGAATGGGAGCCTCCAGTCAGCCATCTTGCCTCCACCTGCCAGAAATCTCTTTTAAGTAAGGCTTTCCTACACAAATTTCCTCCCAGTTCTCCTGGAGGGTGGGGAACTGTCCCTTCTGCATTGTTCCCCTACAAAACCCAGTAACTCTCACTTTCTCCCCAAACCTCCTTTCTTTCATGAAACTGGCAAGGGAAGCTCCCTTTTACCCCACAATATCCTAGCATCTTTCTCTCAAATCCCACCTCCTTTCTCTAGAAGCCATCATATAATAGCTACCAAAAAGATGTTATTTTTTTCCATATCATCTTGAATGTTTGGAGTTTTATTGTGAGGTTGGAAATATCGTTATACACCTGCTTGTTAACTTTGAGAAATCTATTTCATGTACCTGGACTTCATCTTACATGAAAGAACTTGAGGAATGTGCCAAAAATGACTTAGAGGAAAGGTACCTGTTCCCTGAACCTACCTGGGCTTCTATCCTGGGGCTGCCACTTTCTACCTGGGTAACTTGAGCAAATTACCTAAAATCTTTAAGCTTTAGATTCTTGTATGAAGTGTGAGAGTAGCTTTGCCAGTCCCACAGAATGGAGGAGCAATGTGTCTTTTAACTCTCTCAACATGTAGGGTGCTTAGCATTGTTCCTAGCATATGATAAATACTCCAAAAAATATCAGCAATTATTTTTATTTTAGCAATACTTATGCAAGCAAAGAGAATATGATCCGATCACATACTTTGTTAAAAGCTTCTGTCATGGTTTTAAGTATCTGTGCAATTTATTTTTGAAGAGATGGAGTTGAATTCCCCTCCTCTAGGATATGGGCTGGCTATGGGACCATACTTCTAATTAATAGAATTTGCCAGAAGCTATGACATGTGACTTCTGAGGCTAGGCTAGAAAGGGCAATATAGCACCCATCTTGTTCTTTCTCTTGGGATACTTGCTCTTAGAACCCAGACGCCTTGCTGTAAGGCAGCCAAGATCCCATGAGGAGGCCATGTGCCAATAGTGCTGGTCAAGGTCCTAGTGGACCAGCATCAATCAGGTGCTGTATACATGAGGGAGGAAGCCTTCATCATTACATCATTAGACTGAACCTGAGACCCTAAGTGATGGCAACCTAGTGAGCCTGGGTTAGGTGTGCACAGGTTGTGTGGACATAGTGATGGTAAATCTTGACAGGAGTTGCCATTTATGTTCTTTGTTTTTATTTCCTATCTCAAAAATGGGTAAATGTCATAGCTGCAGAATGATGTGTGAGTTACGTGTAACTCATCATGTAAGCAGCCTCACTTAGTGTGAAGCATGTTGACAGGCACACCACCTTCTGCCTCACAGGAATGACAAGAGTTGGCACTCGGACATCTCACCCTGACTCTTGCTGCCATTGTTGCTGGCTGCAACTGTTAGGCTTTTGGGTAATTTCTTTGACCTCACATGAATTTGTAAATCTTGGCCAAGGAAATTAAAGACCATGTGATGGGCTGCTGAGAGTTGCAGAGCTCATCCTATGCAGCATTATCTTCTTGCCTCAGGAGTTTTGCCTCATATAATCTTTTTTAGTAAAAAAAAAAAGAAAAAGGCAAAAATCCATGAGGTATAAGGACAAAGTATACACATAGTCAGTTGTATTGTTCTTTATTACCTCAAGTGTTTGATTTAATTCAGTCCAACCAAATGGGCAGTGTTACATGCAGGTGTCATCAAGCAGGGGAGACTGAAGTTACTGGAGAAAGTGCTTTGGGAGGTTGTCCTCTTATTGTCAGCCCAGGAACAGGTAGATCTTACAACAATCAATGCAGAAACCCCCTGCAGAAGTCTGCTTAGTAAACAGACTGGCTAGAGAGCAGGTGGATTATTAACCCTCTTCAAAAGAACATCAGGGTATTAATCTGGAAGGAACACTATTATCTCCTAAAATCCTCTTGCCAGTGGGTGGTCCAAGATATCCTTGTGATTATCCAAATCACATGGATAATCAAGAACAAAACTGAAACTACACTATAAGCCTTCTGACTTGCCTTACAGTGCTGGATTCTAAATATAACTCTATCACTCTGTCCTGGCCACCAGAACACAGTTTAGATCCTGTTCCACAACACCGTGACCTTATAAATGAGCTCCCAGAACCATACTCTTTGGGCACTTGTCAAGAGGCTGGGGTAATGGAATACAAGGGCATGTGCACAATTAGGGTGCTTGCCCCAGGTTTGTGGACTGGGAATTTGGCACTGGCTTTGGTGTGTCCTACCAAGTACAAGTACTGGGCCTATGATCATTCTCTCCCACACTGGTAGGTGGCTCAGAACTTGGCATGGACAGACCTTGTCTCAGATCCACAGAGATGTATTTAGATAGAAACTCTGAGCTTATAGAAAAATCAAGATTAGTCATATAACCTAAAATAAAGCATAGATTTCATTATATCTATCAGATTTCTTTTCCTTCTCTTCTTTCCTTTATCATTTTTGAATTGAGCATAGAAATTTGAATAGGCAAATCTGTGTCCCTCTTTGAGGAGTTCTGGTCCATCACTTTGGGTGCTCCTTGAACCTCCTAGTATCTTGTTGCTCAAGGAAAGAATCTCCAAAGTTGAATGCACACTCCCCAGGCATGATCCAGAGAATCCACTGTGATGAGGGAGGGAGGTATAAAAACCTTCTATGGGTTCATCTAAGTATTTCCTAATGTCTATTTTGTGTGATTTATAACACATGATATACTAATTCAGTAGGACACACAAAGAACACATGCACATAAGAATATATATAGTATGTCCTTAATTTTATTTTTATTTTACTGAAAGGAATTTCTGATAAAAAGGTTGGAAACCATTGCCTTAGAGAAAGGAAAGCTGTAAGGCAGGAGTCACACATATTTTTCAGTTTTTTCTTCAATGAGAAAGCCATGGGCTCCTCATGGTGCCAAGTGCTCAGGCTTGAATTCTCTGGGTCAACAGGGGTACCTTAAAAGGTGCATTGCACACACTTGCCTCCTCCCAGGAGGCCTCACCCTTCCCTTGGACATTTGGGAAGAGCCAGCTAGCCCAGAGAAAGGGGAGGGAGCAGTCTCTCTTTGCCTTGCTGACTTTTACCCAAACAGATGGCTTGCCCACAGAGAACCTGGTGCATTTCTTCATACTTTTTCCCCCCAGCTCCTGTGAATTTTTGCTTACCTCTGTTTGCCAAATAAATCAAAACAGTGATAATCAGCTTGAAATCACCAGCTCTTAATCTTTATGCTTATTTTGGAAGTTGAAGAAATCTGCCGATTCTAAATAATCCCCATTTGATTGGAAAAGGGGACAGAGCCTGTAGAAGGTCACAGATTTCCTAAGGGTATCTTCTTGACCACGAGAGTGATTTAAGATGAATTTGGCAGAGAAAGCTATGTTCTGAGGGACTCAGTCACAGTTCAGAGACCAAAGCCTTTAGCCACCAATCCTCTTGGCCCAGTTCCCCATACACAGTGTTCTGTGGTGGCCCAGGGGGCTGGATGGACAGAAACCCCCACAGCTGAATGTCTAGCTCCCTGCCCCTGGGAGCTAGGCATTCAGCTAAATATATATCTTTTGCAGTGTTTAAGACTTTCTGCCCACTTTTTTTAGCAGCAAGTGCCTAAATCTTAAGTTTAAAAAAAATCTAGGTGTAGTATTTGGATACAAACTTCCAATTAAGGAATAAATAATAATCCTCCATAGCACTTAAAAATACTACCACTTGAGAAAATTCCTTTTTTCCCCTCTTAAAAACATCCCTCAATGTATTATATCTATTCATTTTCATGGTAGTCTGTTGAAAAAAACTAATCCAAGGATAGTTACCAGCATTCCTCCTCAACCCCTCTCACTCTCAATCTTTTGGGAACTTCCTTGTTGCTTGGTTCAAAATCTTAGCTGCTCTCAAGAGTTCCTGTTTTTAAATCAGAGAAGGGAACGGTGTGGTTAAATGGAAACCGCAGGACTCTCTTCAGTGACTAACCCACAGAAGGCTGGTTCTCTCTAAGGTCCATAAAGGCCATGTCATTTCCATTTATGCCTGAAGCAACGAAGCAACGGCAGTAATAATGACAATCACTGAACTTACATGGCACTTACTATGTGCCTGACACTCTTCTAAGCGTTTCATCTATATTAATTTATAAAATCCTCAACTAATTCTCTGAGGCAGGTTCTTTTATCTGCCCCACTTTCCAGGTGATGAAACAAGGGCCCTGAGAAGGTAATTTGCTTGAGGCCTAATGGGCACTGGCAGATTGCAGTCACTCCTGGGAGTCTGGTGATTTGTCCTAAATCACAGATCACAGATCCAGTCAGTGGCAAGAAGAGCTAACACCTCCAATTTCAGAGTCCTAAGTCAAATACACTTTTCACAGTACTAAGCTTTACATTCTGCTTTGACTGATTTTAGGTTCTTGCTTCTCTTTCTTTTTTTTTTGGTTGTTGCCCAGGCTAGAGTGTGCTGGTGCCATAGCTCACAGCAACCTCAAACTCTTGGGCTCAAGTGATCCTCTTGGCTCAGCCTCTCGAGTAACTGGGACTATAGGTGCTGGCCACAACTCAGGCTGATTCTTCTATTTTTAGCATAGACAGGGTCTCATTCTTGCTCAGGCTGGTCTCGAACTTTTGAGCTCAAGCAATCCACTCACCTTGGCCTCCCAGAGTACAGGAGGCTGTTCACACTTTTCATGTCTTGGGTCACTTTTTTTTTTCTTTTGAGACAGAGTCTTACTATGCCTGCCTTGGTAGAGTGCCATAGCATCACAGCTCACAGTAACCTCAAACTCTTGGGCTTAAGCGATTCCCTTGCCTCAGCCTCCCAAGTGGCTGGGACTACAGGCGCCCGCCACTCCTTGCTACTTCTGCTGCAGTTGTCATTGCAAACCCGCCACCCTCGGTGACGCTGTAACCACTGTGCTACAGGCACTGAGCGTTGGGTCACTTCTTTATAGAACTGGTTCCAACTTCACGCTGAGGCTGAAGGTTAGAAATTCTCTCATTCTACCCAATTCTGATTCTGCCCTGGTTACCACAGCCAACTCAATGACTTAAACTTCTGGGAAAGATAATTTTCTAGACAAGTTTATTGAGAATTAATTTTGCTGATCCATTTCTGCATGTGGCATCACGGACAAAAGAAATTGTCTAGGAAATACTTTTCCGTAGTAGATCCAGAAACTCTGGGCTGGAAGGAAAAACCTCTAGAACTCTGTTCTCTTTTGGCAGAACTGCCCTGGGCAGGTAAACTACTCTTTTACCTTAACGAATTCTCAGAAAGATACTGCAACTCTAGACACAACCATCCTTACATTTGACACCTTTCACTGCAGAAGGTTCCTTTTGTAAATCTGGATCTTTCATATTGCAGTTAATGATAAACGTGATGCCTGTTACATGCCAGGTGCAAAATACTTCATCTACATTACCTCATTCAATCCCTAATCGGTCCCATGAGTGAAGTGCTATCATTATTTCCCTTTTGTGGATGAGGAAGCTAAGTACAGATAGGCTAAATAATTTGCCCAAAGTTAAGTTCAAACACTCTCTATTTGAATATATCTAGACTAGGACCCTCCAAGCCCAGTTTGTAACCATTACAATGGGCTGCCTTTTGGGTGAGGAAACACGTCCCATGGGCAGGACCCTGCACTAGAGGGAAGGATTGCTTGCTGGGCTCTGGATGACAGGACTGGAGTCCTGTTACAGCATTGCCTCCATTTGTTTTGTTTTTAAACCCATAATTAGCTTTAAAAAGGCCTCAAGAGTAGGTGGTGACTAATTGTGCTTAGGGATACTTTAGAGAACATGTAGATAATCACAGGATGGAGTGGATGATGAAAGGCTGCTGTGGTCTCCCCTGCTGTGGGGTAGAGAACCCAGGAACCAGCTGGCCTTGTTCTGGGCCTGTTCCCCCCGTCCCCCCACTCCCCATGGTCCTGCTTTCCTGTACTTTCAGAATCCTGGTGCTCACCTGGTATGTCTGGTATCCTGAGTGCCCCACAGCAGCTTCCTGTTTCTGCAAGAAGTGTAAGGACGGGGATCACACTGGACGCTGGTATCTCATCATACTTACCTGTGCATTTTGCTTGGCAGACCTTGCTTCCTGCCATCACAGCAAAATGCTCCAGGATTTTCAACCTTCCTTACCTTCAATCATCAGTTTTTTTGGTCGGGGCTGGGTTTGAACCCACCACCTCCTGCATATGGGGCCAGCACCCTACTCCTTGAGCCATAGGCACTGCCCTTATCTTCAGTCATTAAAGTAGAAACACGATTGCTTTTCCATTTGTCCAGAAAAAATAGGGAATGATATTGTTGGCAGTAACTGTGAGTGTACTGAATAGCATTCATTCATGACTATTAAAATGAATTTACACAATACATTTATATATGTACATAAACCTCAAGATTGGGATGGAACTTGCTCAATGAGTATATGAAGGATTATGGTGGACCTGGATATTTTTTTAATTTTTGAGGAAGTACATGCTTTTCAAAGATGCTGTACATGAAATCAGAGGTAGATACTGTATTTCAGTCTTCTTCCTCTCCAACTGCCCATTTTTAACACTGCAGCCAGAGTAATATTTCTAAAACACACACCTGATCATATCATTCCCTCCTCAAAACCCTACAGTAATTCTCCATTGTCGCGTTAAGTGTAGACCCTTGATCAGACACAACTTAGCTCCGCGACTCTCTGGGCTTCCCTCCTGTGCTCCTCTGGCCGTCATCTCTTGGCAAACACCATTCTCTCTGCCTCTCAGACATTCACTCTCTCCCTCCCCAGCGCCACCCACTTCTCCTTTGTCTGACTGATTCCTCTTCACCTCCTACGATCCTGCAAGCCGCCAACCCCTCTACACTGAGGCAGCTGCCCTGTGATGTGACCCCCACCCTGTATCATCCTTTGTTGCAATTTCTTGTTTGCGTGGTCATCTCTTTTATCAGCTCTGTGAGGGCAGAGAAAGACCTGTCTCAGTCACAAGGTCTTCCCACTGCTGCACCCAGGGTGTGGCACACAGTAAATATTTATCCAGTGAGTAAACATAACAATGATACATCCAAGAGGTAGGGAACTGCTTCTGTCCAAACATAGAAGAGGATCACACAAAAATCCCTCATACCTGAGCCAGGCTGCTGTAGAAAGCTTTGAAAATAAATACATAGCTCGATCCTCTTCACCAGTTCCTCATTTTGACCCAATGGAAGCAGCTACATTGTCATCTGGAAGCCTTCCACAGCCTGAACCTCTTTGTATTACCCAAAGTGAGCTATCAGTGTTCTTCCAAAGTCTGAGTCACAAGAATTCTGGTAACTTTACTAAGCCACCACCGGGAGTTCTCAAAACATGACTGCCCTCGTCTTATGATCAAAAGTGTCCAGGATGTTTCAAGTGAAGCTGACACTAATGTAGTCACTTCTTTAACCATCACTGAGGAACACTCCTTTGGCATAGATTTTGGCTGCTTCTAGGACTCAGGTTCCTTTTGATTACAAGTAGGCAAATATGCCCGCATTTCACATTGACGTGTGATCCTTAACTGACTCCGTTAAGACCGTGGTTTTTAAATCTCATTTTGTACCTTCCTATCACCACTCACTCCAGGAGTCATTTATGGAGTCATTTTTGATGGTCATAATTTGGGAAGGGCTGCTTGTGGCATCTAATGGGTAGAGGCCCATATCCTGCCAAATATCCTATGATGCACTGGATAGCCTTTGTGACAAAAAGTGATTTGGCTCAAAATGTCAACAGTGCCAATGCTGAGAAAGCCTGGTTAGCCAAATCAATAGCTGAAGGTTGAGGTGACATTCTATAGCCACCTCACTTCACAAAAACTAGGCCCTATTTGTCAGTGTGGTACTTTCCAAGATATGTGGAAACAGAGAAAAGAGTAAGTTAAAGAGCAATAAGAAGACGTGGCCTCCTCCTTTGCCTAATATTAGAAAGAAAGATGTGTAGCCTGTTTCTCAAGAAGAGTAATTTGGTTTGGGGAGTTTTGCTAGGTAGATCCCTGTCATAGATCAATGACTCTCCTACAGAAATCTCACCGTGCAAAGCTTTGAACTTGAAATTGAACAAATTCTTGGGTTTGAGAAGGAGTTTTAGTAAAATCAAAACCATATTTTCTTTCTGTTTATGAGACAAGAGTCTCACTATGTCGCCCTCAGTGGAGTGCTGTGGCGTCACAGCTCACAGCAACCTCAAACTCCTGGGCCCAAGTGGTTCTCTTGCTTCACCCTCCCAGTAGCTGGGACTACAGGTGCCCGCCACAATGCCCGGCTACTTTTTTGTTATTGTCGTCATTGTTGTTTAGCAGGCCCTGGCAGGGTCCAAATCCACCAGCCCCTGTACACCTGGCTGGTGCTATAACCACTGAGCAATAGGCGCCAAGCTCATATTTGTATTTCACATTGAAAATGTTCAAGTCACTTTCTTTTCCTAATAGTACAACCAATTAGACAAAAATATCCATTTGAAATGCAGGTGAAATGTAAACTGTTACTCTTCTACATAGACAATCAAGTGTATTTATACTTAATCCATAAAGGCATGATGTTACAAAACACATTTGTATATTATGAAGCCATCTGGCATCAAATTTTCCAATTTATAGACAACTTTGTATTTACATAACAAATTATTAAATCAACCATTTTTCCGGTTTATAAAAGGTCATTGAGGTACACACACAGTGTGTATAAATGCAGATAAGGCTGATAATACATATTTACAGTAGATACAAATTAATCTTTCATATTTGAAGATAATGCTTTTTATATATTTTTCCTGTATCAGGCTCCCCACTGTTAGCAGGATTTCCCATGCTTGAGTTGTTTATTGCTTTTTTGGCTCACTGGTTTAATATTCATTTCTGGGTTGTTTGTACATATGAATTACTAATGTTCTTATCTCTTTGGCTAATGCAAATGTTATAGAGTGAATGAAAGAAAAAGATAAACTATTTCAATATTACAGTTTTGGCTGGTTGATATTTTTTGTTCATGTCTCCCAAATGAGTCAAGTAATGCACTACTCATTTTATACACCACATGGAAAAGTCTTGAGTCTTGCATTACACCATTTAGGCATACACGGGCAAAGTAAACAAGAGTTTGAAAAAAGTCTAGTATCTTGGATTTCTTTTCAGAAAAAGCAATGCCATCAACATGTTAAGCATCGTAGATTTTAAAATCCTGATGCAAATATGCTTGTGACTTGTAAGGGAACACTGCAAACCGCATGGAAGATTATCCAAGTCAACAATGATGTGCTATCAAGGTCTGACATGAAAAGGAATCACCTCATAGGATACAAGAGTCTTCAAAAAACTTACAGAAAGTGAAATGAACTCCCTCTACTCCTCTCACAATTCTACTGTGTTCTGTCCAAATAAGAAGGCTGTACTTACTTAAAAAATAGGTATAGCAAAAACTCAAAGTCAGGGTCCAAATAAAAGACCAAAAGTGGCCCATGATATCCTAAGGGATGAATGTTCTTAAAGCATTTTCATGCATAATGATACAGAACAGTACAAATGAAAAATGTTCCTTTAAATAAACAAAAACCCTGGATTTCTTTTAATGCTACAAACATGACAAATCACACAAGAGCTGCTTAGTTAATTTTTAGTCATTTGAAATAATCTTTAAAACCTACTTGGAAGTGTAGTTTATTCTCCTGTGCTTCTCAAGACTGTTAAGGGACACAAAATAAAATCAGATTTCCTTTTCCAGCAGAGAAACTATTCTGTTCTTTGAAGAGGCAAAAATTTTTCATTCTGTTTCCATTCTTATATATATTTTTAAAGGTTTATTCTGGAGAATAAAAAACTTACTAATATAGAAGGGCTAGCCTTCATTTAAGAAAATGAATTGGCTTCAATACAAAGAGAAAGAAATGGCTGTAATGGCAAAACTGAAGCATAAGTGACCAATTTTTTAATTGTAATGTAGGTGCAACATTTAAAAAAATGTTATAGTACTGCATGACCTGTAATGCTAACAATATTTACATTAACTGCTTACATGAAACCAAATAACTCTGAGAAGGAACAAAAACCCATGTGACTGAAATAACTACACCTAGCACTCACATCAAAGTCATAAGCAACCAGTGAAATCGTGGGCACAGACATACTTTACATGGCCTGTGATGTAAAGTATACAGTGGTGGGAAAGCACACACTGAACTGGCTCAAAATATCAAAAAGAAGTCTCAGTGGACACAAACTCAGTCTGAAGACAGAAAAGCAAGGCTGAACAAATCTCTCTATCAACACATACACACACACACACACACACATGCAGACACAGCCAACATGTATATATGTCTGTGAATAAATATGTATATATGTGTGTGAATAAATACAAGTGTTGAAAAAACAGTAGAAAAGCAGGTTGGTGCAAAAAAACGGACATTAATGATTTAAATATGTCAAACACATCAACTTACAACAAAAATACGTCAATTAAACTACACAAAAGATTACTTAATGTAAGCGCACGAAGGACTGGGCAGACAATCCCCATTACAAGACAAATGAACCTACCCCCTGAAGGAAGGCTTCCTTCTGCAGGGCAGGGAGCCCCGGCTAGCCAGTTGTATTCCATCAGGCTTGGGGTAGGTCTGAGGGTGGCAAGGGGGGGAAAGTAAGAGATGTTGGTATCAAAAGTGAGCTCAGGTGGCGTGCTCTGTGCTGTGGCCCCAAGAAACCAACTCGTGGAATGACCTTGGTTTCCTTTTTTCCTGAGTTACTGGAACTCTGCTACATGACAGGACTGAGGAGCTTGGGGAATGGATGGGAGAGGAGTAGGGTAGGTGTGGGCATCTGGGGGTCGGGAGCTTGCTATTGGAGAACTTCCCAGCAGCCTGGGCATTAGGCTGTGTAGAGTAAACTGCAGGCTAGAAGTGCTCTCCAGGGCCTTACGGGTTTGGCGTAGAGGCTAGGGGACTGGTGGTTTCAAAAACAAAGGGATAATGGATCCCTTCTTTTGACAATCCATCAGCTGAAGCCAGGCTGGAAGGCTGAAGCTGTGTAACTGCCTGGAAGATCGGGTTATACCACCACCACAAAAATTATGAAAAAAAGATGAAAAATTATGTTGTGCTACATATCTTATAAATTACCTTGTACTTTACAATGGCTCACAGTTTTAGGCTTGTATACTTGTAATGTAGTATTTTCTCTCTACAGTTTCACATTTTTTCTTACTTAATATAATATAAATAATTTGGTTAATAGATTTAACCTGCACATTTCAGCCACATTAATATATATAAGAATCTGCTAATGGTATAAATAATTATTTAAATAAAATAAATCTGATATGTTACACAATACTGATAAAAAATTACCATTGCTAATAATTTTGTAAGCCACCTTAATTTTGTGTTAATACTGATGAATGAATATTGAAACTTGCTTTCGTTATTTGTATTTATTTTTGTCACTATATAAAAAAAACTGAATTATAATCTTCCCTACTTCTGACAGTGGTTTTGAAGTGGGACTTTTGCCTCCATGTATGGAAATAGAAAGTTTTACTTTGTCGGATATTGTTTGCAAAAAAACCCCAAAAAACCCAAATCAAACCAAAACAAAACCCTCAATTCTGAACACCAGGGGTGGTGCAGTGTAAGCTATCTGGTCCAACAGGTGGCTATCAAATGTTAACTACAGAAATGGCTAAGTAAAATACTCCATCTAAGATTTCTTTTTTATAAAACCTATTCTATTTTAAAACTTAGATAAAAAAAATATGCAACAAATGGTTGCAGTTTCTGAAATCTTAATTTAGACCTGTGAGCCCTCATCCCTTTAGAAATCTTCAAGGTTGCAATTTCCTAGACACCCAAAATTGACTCCAGTGCTTCCAGGCAAGGTTCATTCCAAACAAACACTATAAATGGATACTCAGGGGTGCTCAGTGTATGTCATAATTCAGATATTACATCTTCATGCCTTTACGCTGCTGTTAAATACAAAAACAGCATCTTTTACATTATCATAGAAAAGCATTTAGGTTGTATTTTTATTTATCACTTTACACTGGTAGTCTCTGGTAGGTGTACTCCATAGAAACCAAAGAATTTTGTACACTATTTCTTTGTACAATAAAAGATAAAGTGTGCATTAGGTACGCTTGTACATGACAATATTGTACAATATTTACATTTCTGATATCACCATGAAATTCTGTAATTTCTATATACAACATTGAAAAGTCTTCAGAAACATTTGGACTATTTCTTATAATCACAATTTTAATATTATAGAAAAACAGTTTCTTAGTAATCTCTGGACCGTTTATCACTCTCATCATACAGGGATTTTGATTGGTTTTTCCAGCATTCATTATCCTTCCTGATCAAAAAGTTTTCTATCACTCTTTCTTTTAGCACCCTGTGGTGGTGGTAGCTATCTGCCATAGTTTAAATATTGATATAACAGTGGCTATATCAATACCTATATACAGATACATCTGTGCATGTTCCTTTAATAAACACTGCGCATTAGTGGAATAGTCTCTGTTATCTGGAGATTTTCCTCCTCTTGGGTTTGGGGGGTCTCATTTGTCTGTCTCCCTGTGGGATTTGGTGTACCTGGAAATAAAATGGTGGAAAAAAAACAATAGAATTTGAAATCACAAATACCATACAATTTCTGACAAAGAGCAGGGTAGGGAAGACTACCCTATGGGGACTGAGCAGTGTCAAGCATTAGATAATACTTGACACTAGATAGGTACGGTTTTGAGGGGTAATGGGGGGTTGTGATCAGGAGCCCCACATTGTATAGTAGCTACTGATGGGAGGGGGAAAGCCCCAAGACCCAGGAAAAGCAAGATGGACACAGACAGAGGTGTAGCAAATGCTTCAGCATTTGGACACACACCCATTTGCCAATTTCTGCGGTGTGAATACCTTTACCAATGGCCAATTTCAGGCTGCAAACTTGATGTCACAGAACTTAGAATTAGGAAGAGATGTACACAATCAGTTCTCAAGACCCACTGCAAGTTCACTCAATTATATGTTTTAAAAATAATGTCTAGACCTGTGATCAGTGATATTTGGTGTTATTATTGTAATTGTTTTGGTTTGCTATGAACTGTGCCCATAAATGCAAATTTAATCAATAATAAAAAAAAAATTGATGCCAAAAAGGAAAGAAAATTATCTGTAATCCTATCATCAGAGAAAAAAAAATAATGTTTAGACAACATCAAAGGCAAAAAATGATATTCAGAGTCAAAGCAAAACTCTAAAAAATATTTTAAAAAATTTAAAATAATGTTTTTGAGTTTTTCAATTTGCCTATTCCTCCTCATCCTCTCTATATGCATTTTTTAAAACCCATTGGTCTCTGGTAAAGAGCTATAATTTAAAACTTTTTAAAATTAAGGAAAGTCTTTATCCAAGATCGTAAACTAGTAATCTATGGACCAAATATGTCCTGAAAAGGCATTTTGCTTAGTCATGTGGTATTTTAATATTTTTGAAAATAGTTGTCCATACCTACAAATGAGAAATTTTACCTTTAGATTTCTGTCTTCTCATGATAAAAATTGGAGGATTTTGTAACACCAGCATAATTTCCCACATGTCTGTGATCTGCTGGAGCATGGAAGAGGAAACCCCTTGGGAGGGCACAGGTGCCCACGGTGCCATGATCTTATCATTCTTGCCTGCCAGCCACAAAGGCCAAATGTTCTGAGGCAGAGACTAGTGACATGATTGCCAACCCCTTTTTCCCTTTTCCTTGGACAGGCACATTCCATGCTACATTTCATCATCTATTTGAGTTAGGGAGGCCATGGGATGGGGTCAGGTCAGCAGAAAATCGACAGAAGTAACAAGGTTCCAGGTCTGGTCCAGAAAGCCTAAGCTGTCAGTCTTCTGAACATAACTTTTTTCTTTCACCTGCTGGGATGAACGCAAAGGATATAATGGAGCACTGAGGTCCCAAGGGAGGATGGGCACTTGATACAGAAAGAATCCTGGGTCCTGAATGACTGTGGAGAGCCTCTCCTTCCAAGTCAGCAATGGCCTTTCCTGCGCTGACCATGGGACACTGGTAGGCTACACATACCAGGGCATTTTTGTTGGCATTTCTTAGTCCACTCAAACTGCAGTTTTCTCATCTCTGATACACTTTACTTATTCATGTTATTTGCCTGGCCTATAAGACATTTGAGTTTATAATCCATCCCTAATTTAGACCTTCCTTATAATTTTATCAGAAAATTTAACATTTCAGGGCTTCACTTCACCCATCAGTGAAATGGTGGGTTGGCTTACAAAATCTCTAAAGCCCACACTGATCCCAAGATCCTTTGAATCTATGACTTATATCTATCATAATTGCCATTAGATTGATTGTTGGAATTCAGATAACCTTGTAATACAAAGTTTCAAGTGAAAGAAATTACTTTCATTGCTAACTAGCCTTAAATAACTCACATTATTTAAGAGATTACTGAAATTATTTTGAGTGTCTTATCACTCAGTTTGTGAATTAGGGGATAATGATGAAACTTCTCACACTGAATGTTCTTATATGCAAGTTCAATAAAAATGGGAAATCAGAGGTTTACATACTCTTGATCTTGACCCTACCATTTAATTTCACTTTTGTGTTCAATTGACAGAGTATAGTTTTCATTACTATATATATTTCAGCAGCAATAATGTCCACTGTTATTCAAAGAGTTAAATGCAAAGTCTGTGGTTCAAATTTCAATATTTTGCTGCTCACATTTAAAAAAAATCTTATATGGGAAAGCAAAATTTACTTATGTCTGAAAATAAACACAGTTAATACTGCTAGTTCTTTTTTCTTTTCTTTTTGCAGTTTTTGGCCGGGGCTGGGTTTGTACCCACCACCTCCAGTATATGGGGCTGGCACCCCACTCCTTTGAGCCACAGGCGCTGCCCATAGGTTATTTTTTCTTAAATGACTTTGAATCTTTATATTAGTCTTTTTTTCTCCTAGTCTAGTAATTTAGTATCGCTATCTGAGTTGCCTGACAGTATTCAAGAGATTTTACCAAAAAGTGTACTACAATTTATTTTCAAAGAAACACAGTATAATGGAAAAAATAAATTAACTTACAGTCCCAGACATTTTGTCCAGTTCACTCATGGCCTCATGAATAGCAGCTTCTAAATGGTTATTTAGCTTTCCACTTCTGGAATTAATGAAAACAACACACTCAATTAATATATTAAAGAAACAAAATTTCAATTTAATTCCCTAATCAGAAAACAAAAGTACCAGTTTCACCAGAAAAAGCCAATTTATATTCACATTTGGAAAATTCAGATGACAAAACATTACTCTAGGATTCTCACCACAGAATACTAATGATTAAAATCACAGAACTACTAAAAAATAAAAAACAAAATAAAAAGAACAGACTGGGGGAGGGGAGATGGGTTCTTTCCCCCTCCACACCCTTCTTCCATAACCTGGCAACTTGAGAAGCAAGCTGGGCCTCGAGTCTGCCTTCTCACCCGCGCAGCTCTCATCCTCCCGGAATCCAGCCTGCTCTGCTTTCCCTCCTGTTCTCAGGCAGCTAGGCTGTGTGGCGAGGGGAGGGGTGGAGGGCTGAACTGCAGTCTCTGGCCACTAGGGAGCTCTCTCTGCCCTCTCTGGAGCGTCTCCGCTCTGAAGTTGAGCAAGTTCAGAAAGGCAGAAATCCTGGAGCAAATTCCAGGTGGGAACCAGTTTAATTCACCACACCTGAGGCTAAGAGACTAGCCCTACCACATTTCTCCAGATAATAACAAAGACATAACTATCTGAACATAAAGAATGCTGGTCTCAGGATGTGTATCGCTCCTCTGACCTTTTCTCTCCACTGAGCATTCCTTTACACTTGTTTGGCCTAAATAACACACATGCTATCGCTGCCATTTTTCAAATTTACACCTATAAAGCTGTTGAACTAAAATCAGACAAATCCACCCTATCCACATCTGTAGTTATGTGCCTTTTGCCCATCCATACCGTTAACTGTTTTTCCTCCTTCTTCCATATAAATAATTACCCAATTATTCTGAATACTAAGGTGATTCATTTCATTTATGCTGTCATGACGATTGCTAGAGTAGCTGTGGAGGTCAGTGGCTGCGTAACTGGCTATTAGCCTAGCTTTCTAAGAGTTAAGTCCTGTCTCTGCACCTACATTGAGACTGGAAATTTGCAGTTGTGGGAAAACTTGGCTCACAGTTTGGCTAGCATAGTGTTTTAAAACATTTTGAACTTGAGTGGAATGCTTTTAGACAGAGCCTTTTGGTTCACCATAGTCTTCACTAGGTGAAATACTATGGGAAATTCATAGATTTAGTTTCTGTCTACACCTTAGGCCAGCATCTCCAACCTTTTTTGGTATTGGGGACTGGTTTCACGAGATCATGGGAGACAGTTTTTCCATGATAGTGGAAACATGAGGGATGGTGTGGGGAACATGGTACTGGTGAGGATCTGATAGGAGGCAGAGTTCAAATGGTGATAAAAGTGAAGGGGAGGGACTATCAACACAGCTGAACCTTTCCCCTCTCACTCCCCACTGCTCACCTCCTGCTCTGTGGCCCCAGTGCCTAACAGGTCACAGACTGATGTAAGTCTGCAGCTCAAAGTTTGAGGACTGCAGCCTCTAAGTTTTCCACCCTGGGTACTTAACACTGCAAGACATACCATAAAGCTAAATGAAAATATTTTTCCAAAGTTTTGGAAAACTGGCATGAATGGTCTTATGTTTTAAAAAACATATATGTACATAAGTTTAACTGAAAGGAAAGATTAGTGTAGTGTTTTTAAACAAATCGTAAGGGTAATATGGCACCAACCGTCTTCCCTTTACCTTTTGCGGGCCTTGTAAGCTAGCTCCTAAGCTTTCATATTTATTGCATTTATTTTTAGGAGTTTAAAGATACAGAGAAGTACACAGAATAAAATAAAACCAAACCTAATCACTTCCCAGAATGAAATGTTAACAAATTACACATTTCTTTAAAATCTTTTTTATTTTAACAAATCAACCTGTAGTTCCCATTTCTTATCGGTCCCCTGTCCCATTCTCTCCCACTCTCATCTCAACTTCTAGTCTGTTTTTACACACGTATTTTGTATGATATACCCATGAATGGTGCCTAGTATTGTTTTATGTCATGATATACATACTTGTCTTTTCCCCATCACTGTTTTTGAACAGTGTCCTTGTTGATATACTGTATTCATTTATTCTAAATGATATATACTATTTCATCATTCATACGTATATTGTCTTTAATTTATTTACCCATTCCACTTTTAAGGAGCCCTGGTCATCTTGGGAAATCTGTTTGAATTGTTTTCCAGTGAGGAGTCTGCTAAGCATGATCCTGGGTTCCACTGAGGCAGGACTGGGGCCCCCCTTCTGTGGGCTGGTTGGTGAGGATCTTGACAGTATTTTCACTGCGGAATTTCCCAATGACATGATACTTTGCATAATGTGTGAACCAGATTTATCCTTACTGTTTCTTTTGTGTTGAATACAAATATAAATTTTAAAAGATATTTATTTATTATATATTTTAATTTTAAGAACTTAAGGGTTTAAAATAATTATGTATTTAAGGGTTTAAAAGTTCTAAATATCTAAAAAGAAGTTACAATGTTTCAATGAAAAGCCACCAGAGAACCTTGGTTCTCTTATCTTTTCCTAATAACAAAAATAGCTACTAATTATTGAAAAATTTATATGTGCCAAGAATTGTTTTAAATCTTTAGATACATTATCCCATTTAATCTTTATAACAATCTTATGAAGTAGGTATTATGACAACTGTACACAATGCTTTATGACATTTTAGGGAGAACTGGTAAAATCAATTCTAATTTTATAATAAAGAAAATAGATATTTAGCTACAAATAGTTTTTGAAAGTAACATAAAAAGTCACAAGCTGACAATATGATCTTACATCTAGAAAACCCCAAACATTCCACCAAGAGTCTCCCGGAATTGATAAATGAATTAAGCAAAGTCTCGGGTTACAAATCAATGTACACAAATCAGTATTGATTCCTATACATCAATAACAGCCAAGCTGAGAATCAAATCAAAGACTCAATACCATTCACAATAGCTATAAATAAAATAAATACCCAGGAATACACTTAACCAAGGAGGTGAAAGACCTCTTAAAAGAGAATTATGAAACACTGAGGAAAGAAATTGCAGATGACAAAAATAAATGGAAAACATATCATGCTCATAGGTTAGTAGAATCAACATTGTTAAAATGTCTGTACTGCCCAAAGTGATTTACAGATTCAACACAATCCCCATCAAAATACCAACACCATATTTCACAGAGCTAGACAAAATAATTCTGCTCTTTGTTTGGAACCAGAAAAGAATACAAACAGGCAAAAACTTAAGCAAAAGAACAAATCTGGAGGCATCACATGATCAGACTTCAAACTACACTACAGGCTATAGGAACCAAAACAGCATGGCACTGGCACCAAGAAAAGAGACATAGACCGATGGAACAGAGCAGAAAGTTCATATATAAAACCACACACATAGAGGCAATTGAACTTTGACAAAGCAGATAACAAAGGGAAAAAAGAAGCTCTGTTCAATAAATAGTGCTCAGAGAACTGGATAGCCACATGCAGAAGAATGAAACAGGATCCATATCTCTCACCACTCATAAAAATTAATTCAAATGAATTAAAGACTTAAATGTGAGGCATAAAATCATAAAAATTATTTAAGAAAATGTTGGAAAAATTCTTCTAGATATCAGCCAAGGCAAAGAATTTATGAAGAAGACCCCAATGGCAATTGCAGCCACAACAAAAATAAATAAATGGGACTTGACTAGATTAAAAAGCTTCTGAACAGCTAAGGAATAATCAACACAGCAAACAGTCAACCTACGGAATGGGAGAAAATATTCATAAGCTATACATCTTATAAAGGACTAATCACCAGAATCTACAAAGAATTCAAGGAAATCAGGAAGAAAAAAACAAACAATCTCATTTAAAAGTGGGCAAAAGACATGAACAGAGGCTTTTTAAAAGAAGATATAAAATGGCAAAAAAAAAAAAAAAGAAAGAAAGAAAAATGCTCACCATTACTAATCATCAGGGAAATGCAAATTAAAACCACAGAGATAGCACCTTACCTGGGTAGAATGGCTATCATTAAAAAGTCCACAAATAGGCTCCGTGCCTGTGGCTCAACGGGCTAAGGCACCAGCCACGTACACCTGAGCTGGCGGGTTCGAATCCAGCCCGGGCCCGCCAAACAACAATGATGGCTACAACCAAAAAAAAAAAAAAAAAAAAATGGCCGGGCATTGTGGTGGGTGCCTGTAGTCCCAGCTGCTTGGGAGGCAGAGGCAGGAGACTCACTTGAGTCCAGGGATTGGAGGTTGCTGTGAACTGTGATGCCACAGCACTCTATCCAGGGTGACAGCTTGAGGCTCTGTCTCAAAAAAAAAAAAAAAGTCCACAAATAATAGTTGTGGGTGTGGATGCAGAGAGAAAGGAACACTTATACACTGCTGGTAGGACTGAAAATTAGTACCACCTCCATGGAAAACAGTATGGAGATTCCTCAAAGAACTAAAAGCAGAGCTGCCATTTGATTTAGCAATCTCACTACTGGGTATCTACCCAGAGGAAGAGTCATGTTATCAAAAAGACACCTCCATGCAAATGTTTATTGTAGCACAAGGGACAATTGCAAAGATGTACAATCAACCCAACTGTCCATCAATTCATGAGTGGATTAACAAAATGTGGTACATGTATACTATGGAATACTATGCAGCCATTAAAAGGGATGAATTAAGGCCTTCTGCAACAATTTGGATGGAATTGGAGACCATATCAAAAGTGAAGTAGCTGAAGAATGGAAAAAAAAAATACCACATGTGCTCACCATTAAACTGGAACTAACAGCAGGAAGTGAAACTCAGTGGAAATCAAGCAAGAGGAGTAGTGGGAGGAAGTGTTGGGCGAAAACCTACCTACTGGGTACAAAGAACACAGTCTGGGGGATGGGTGCACTTATAATCCTGACTCAAGTATAACAAAATTGATACATGTAACCAAAAACATTTGTACTCCCGTAATATTTTGAAATTAAAAAGAAAAGATTAACAAGAAAAAAAAGTCATAAAAAATTGTATCTAATCATAAAAAAGTACAATAACATTATCCTCAAAGTACAAAAATGATAGCCAGGCACACTGGTTCATGCCTGCTATCCTAGCACTCTGGAAGGCCAAGGTGGAGGATTGCTTGAGGTCTGGAGTTTGAGACCAACCTGAGTAAGAGCAAGACCCTGGCTCTACTGCAAATAGAAAAAATTAGCCAGGCCTGGTGGCATAGCTCTTTGGAAGGCTGAGGCAGGAATATCACTCAAAACTCAGGAGTTTGAGGTTGCAGTGAGTTAAAAAGATGCTACTATACTCTAGCTGGGGCGACAGAGAAAAATTGTCTCAAAAATATATTCACAACATTATTTGTTGAAGGAAAAGATAGAATATTGTCATCTCATTCTTCAAAAAGATATTGAAAATATTTGTAAATATCCTGTATTAATTTAAGATAAGTTGGAATAGTGTTTGCCTTTAACAAATTTAAATAGTTAATAGAGGAATAAATGAAACTTTTGGAAGAGAGGATAAATACAAAGATGTGGACCATGAAATTATTTGTATATATCATGAGATCCAGAGGTGAAGACAGACTGTCCTTGATGTCAAATCTCCCAGGTCAACTTTTTTATAGAATGGGTCAGGTCAGGGAAGAATGAACTTAAAGGAGGAAGAAAAATCTCTATGAGTTCAAGAAATGAACAGTTAGTTGAAATTCTGTCTTCCAATCCAGAGGGCCTCCCTGTGGTGTTTCTTCTACTATTTTCTATTCCCCACCGACATTTAATGATAAACATTTTTACTAATGGACACTCTAAAGCCTACTTGATTAAGCAACAGATGCTCATATAATCACATGTCTAATTATTAATGGAGATAATTGCCACTTCTCATCTTCATTACCTATACTGTCACACGTTATCCTTGTGTTCACTGATTAAAAAAAAAAAAAAGCCAGGTGCACATCTGTGAATGTACAAGAATTAAAAGGGAAATGAGAAATGGCTTATTGTTCACACTAATAAGAATATAAGTGACTTACTTCACGTGGAACAGGACAAATTTAAATGAGACCTAAAAGTCAACAACCTTACACTATAAAACCGAATACTACGTGTAGGTTGAAGTATGCAGATTCAAGAAAATTTAACACGCTAAGTATCACTTCCTGGTTTTAAAGTGAAAGTATGATTTAATTATTCTCTTTATCATTTTCTGGCTGCATTAAAAAAAAAATCAAGTTTCCAAAGAAATTTATATGTATGTATAGACAGAAGATTAGATCCTCATTTACATGAAAATCATAAACCTATTTTGCTTTTAAGTACACATTACCCTAAGTAATGTTTTAAATAAATATGCTAATATTTCTTATATGATTAGGATGTAATTAGAACATCAATTTAAAGACATTTATTTGGTATACAGTTTGATTGAGAATATTGAGGTTTAAAATGACTATATAAAGTTCTAAACATCTAATATGGTAGTAGAATGTTTCACCTGGCAAAAATATCAGTTTTTTTTTTTTTTTATAGTTTTGGTCTGGGGCTGGGTTTGAACCCTCCACCTCTGGCATATGGGGCTAGCACCCTACTTCGTTGAGCCACAGGCACCACCCAAATATCAGATATCTTTGTTTCTTTTCCCTATATCTTCATAATAAAAATAGTTATTCACTAAATACTCTGTGCCAAGTACTGTGTTAAGGCATAAGGCATTTCCTCTATTATCTATAACTATCCTAAAGTAGGAATTATTATGGCCATTTTAGAAATAAAGAATTTATGCTCAGAAAGATTAAGCAGCATTCCCAAAGATATACAACTATGAGATGGCAGAAACAGGATTTGAACCCAGGTAAAAAACCAATCTCTCTGGGGCTTTTTGTTTGTTTTTGTTTTTGGGACAGGATCCTGCTCCACAGCCTGGGCTAGAGTGCAGTTGCCAGGGCTAGAGTGTAGTGGCACTGAGAGAGGATACCCAAGAAGGGTGAGGTCTGGGAGAACAGGTCTTGTCAAGGAGAGTACAAGGATACACCTGTGGGGTCCTCTCCCTGTGACTCAGCCCTTAGGAATTTGTAAACTTAACTTCCTGGAACTTGGAAATTTCCACTTCTGTGAAATCCTGTAATTCTGTGGGGGCTGGAATAGCATCTCCCGCTTGATTCAAACTGGCCAGTAAGAAGGGTACCTGTGGGGTGGAACTTTCTGACTGTCGATAAAAAGGGAAAGACCAAGTCAGTCAGGGAACGCGGCCATTTGGAATTCTTCTATGCTGTAAACTCCCAGCTGGTGAATAAAGCCCTTCCTCTTATAAACGTGGTGTTTGAGTGCTCTTTCTCTCCGTTGGGCCTCGTCTTCTTGCAACAGCATGATCATAGCTCATTGTAACTTCAAACTCCTGGGCTCAAGAGATCCTCCTGGTTCAGCCTCTAAAGCAGATGGGACTACAGTTATGGACCACCGCACTCAGTTAATTTTTCTTTTTTAATTTTTTGTAGAGGTGGGGTCTTGCTCTGTTGCCCAGTTTGGTCTTGAACTCCTTCCCTCAAGTAATCCTCCAAAGATGGCTTCCCAAAGTGCTAGGACTACAGTTGGGAGCCATTGCACCAGGCCAAAAACCAACCATTTAATCCCCCTGTTCCAAATGCCAAATTCCTTTTTCAGCCTTTTCCTCTTTTATTCTCCTCAGTAAAAGCAGTCAAATCTATGTCATCTTAAAATTTCTCCACTGTTATTTTTTAGGAAATTTAGGGCAACAAGAAAAGTAAATAATATGTATATCTCCCCTCTCTAATTCTTTATTTTTATTCACTCTTCAACCCAGGGTTGCTTTTCTTGTCCTCTGCTCTACTGGAAACTGTTTTCACTAAGGTTACCAGTGGCTTACAAACTGCCTAATCCAGTGGTGATTTTTCTGTTCTTGCCTTACTGGATCTCTGCTGATCATTTTATTATCCTGTAAATTTTGAGTCTTTAACATGTAAGACCTTTTCCACACCTTCTTTTTTTTTTTTTTTTCTCTACTAAATGTTCAATTGCCCACTGCTCTCTAAATTGGTCAGAGTATCTTTCTGTGACTGCAGCCATTTGAATACTGCCGAATACCACTTCTTCCCAGTTTCAGTCTTGCGTGCTTAAACTGTACTCCACAGTCCCCCCCATATCATTCTCTTTTCAGTGTTTCTACCACCAAGTCACTGGAGCTGAAAACCTCAGAGAGTCCTTGATTGTTCCCTTTCCTGCACATTCTGACCAATTGCCACATTCTGTCCATTTTACCTCCTGTGTGTTTCTTGACCACATCTCTTCTCTTCTACCTTCATCGCCCCTTCTTGGTTTGGGTCTTGTGTCCTGCCTCTTGTCTTCTGCCCTGGCTTCTAAGTGATCTCCCTGCCTCCTATATTGTCCCCTTAAAATGTGTCCTCCTAAGGTGGACACAGCCATACCTAAGGTAAAACCCAACTCCTTGGCCCCTGTAGGCTCTTCCAGTAGAATAAGGGCCCTGTTGGGCCTGACCAAGCTGTTATGATCTGCCTCTTGCTTACACCTCTGGCCATGTTTCTTACAACTCCTTGTCTGATATTTGATATTCCTCCAAACCCTACTGCTGATCCCATCTAAACACTACAACAGCCCACCTCATCTCGGCTTTGTGTCCTCTGCTCCTCTGTGTGGCTAGGACACATACTTGTGTAATGTGTAAGGCTTGGCTGAGACATCCTTTACTCTGGGAACCCTTGACGTACCTCAGTTCAATGCCATTTCTCTATGATCCCCCTCTACACTATACCCACACCACACACACACAGCTGTCACTGCAATTTTCATACTTTAATTATTTGTTTCTGGATCTGTCTCTTTCACTAAAAAGTGAGCTCCAGTGACTGTGGAACAGTGCCTGACATAGATATTATTTTTTTAATTTTTGCTAAATTCATCTTCTTAAATTGGGAATAAATGATAAAATATTATTTGGTTAAACATACTGTTTATCTGTTATGTGACTTTTGACTAATTATTTAAGATATTGAGTCTGAGTGTCTTCATCTATAAATGGGCTAAGTAATTCCAGCCCATCTTGTGAGTGAGAGAATAAATAATGGATTTGAAATCATGTGTGAAATCTGCATAGCATCCTAGTGGGCATCTATTATTAACACATAGCTAGTCAGTCTGCTCAACCAAGAGTATGCTAAAGAAAGGTATTTTTACTAATGTTTGCTTCATCTTTTCTTCTTTTACCTTCCTAACCCCTATTCTAAGTTTATGGTGATGAGGAGAGTTCCTTTAGATAGTGGCCACATTAACTCAGCACAAATAAATTGGCTTTGAAGAAAAATTTTTTAAAATTGTGGTTTTCTACTCAGTATGTTTTAGAAATTGCTTACTAGCAAATATACAGGAAAAATCCAGCTCATTTCAAGGAAAGGTATCTAAATATTTGGAAGAGTCTTTTTATTTCTGTATTATCAACTCTATTTTGCACATAATCCAACAAAGTGGGACACTTTAGTGAAATAAACATTTAGGGATCTTTTACACTAAAGAAAAGGAAACTATAGCAGCCAGTCCACTGCAAATTTGTAATGTAAGTAATCTGCAGTTTTCTTCCTTTCATCCAGACTTTGCATTAATTTTACTGATCTGATCTTATTCAGGTCTAGCAAGAGTCATTTCAGTAAGAGCAGAGGGGACCTTGCTCACTGTGTCCCTTATTAGATCTAGAAGGAAGTTATCTGGCAATCCATTGGGCCCTTTCCACAACACCAGGGCTAATTTGCTACCTTCCAAAGAAGTCCTGGATGGAGGGGCACAGGAGTTTGCCCCTTGTGGTTGTCATCTCTTTACGAGACACTTTATTGAGGTGAAAAGTCTCCCCAAGATTTGTTTTCTTCTAAAATTTGGTCTCTGTCAAGAATTACTGATAATAACACAAGGGGAAGGTGAGTACCCTTTACTAAATATTACTAACATCATCAACTAAGTCTTTTATGCAACATACAACTAACCCTTCTGATCTCCACTTTATAAATCTTGATGTACAAACCTAAGTTAAAGTATACTTTTAAAAAGATGATAATGTACAAAAACATTGAGCCTATGTGTTAATATTTGAGAAGAAATATGAAAATTACTATCCAAAAGATTAAAAATTAACTAATATTTAATTCTTGGTTGTTTGCTAATGTGGAAATTATAGTAATGGAATAGGTATGTCAATTGTATATTTTAATAACTTTCTATGTAGATATCTGAAAGCATATTTGTAATTCTTTAACAATTATAGTTATGATATATGAAACTACATTTATAACAGCAAAACTTGTGTTTCTAACATCATCAGCTTGTTCACACTACAATTATTCAGAAAATAAAGATCAAGAAAAACTTGAATAATAATAGCCCAAAGTGCAACTTCTTGTTATAATTTTTTAAAAACCCTATTTTCAAGTCTACACCCCTGTTGCCACAACCACCACAAAACCTGCATTACTTAGCATCACTTTAATTAATAGTTAATCTCCCCAAATTATGCATAATTTTTTGAAATTATCTTCTATTTTTATTTATAAATACTAGCTGTCTATTTTTGAGACTTTGGCAAAGTAATATATGCTATCTGTAATGATGGAAATGTTACTTGGTATGTGACTGTATTATTCATGTATATTTTACCACAATAAAATGTGGTATATCCATAAAAAAAATAAAAATAAAAAAACTATCATAAGGTCAAGACATAGTGGGCCTGCCTAGAACTTACCTGTTCCAGAATAAAAGAGACTCCCTTTCCCCTAGAGTCTTAGTACCGAGTAACCAACAACAGCACCACACTTCTACGGGGAGACACAAGAGCACTTAAAGAGACTGGTGAAAACCAAGGCTGGGACAGAAACACACAGAACAATTCTTCGGTACTTCAGACCCTTTCCTAGCTTTAGTAACTCACATCTAAAGATAATACCCAAACAACAATACCCAAACCCAACTCATCTCCAACTAGCTTGCCACTAATGGTCTGACTGAAAAAGGCCCACACTAATTTTCAGGTACAAATAATATTTACCTCTGTTAGTACTGATCCCCTACAAAATACTGTGGATATTTAATTTAAAAATGTAGAGTTTGCCAAAAAATGCACACACATTTTAAAAAAGAAACAAACTGAGCACCTCTTATAATTGACTTGGATTCAACTTTACTTACATTCATCAATGATCAAATGTATGATTAGTGTGAAGCAGCACAGAACTTACAAAAAGTTGCCGACAAGCGCTTTGGTTTGTCAATTTATTAAGGTGAAAGTGAGATTAGCATTCTCTGCTAACTACTGGAAACATTTGCTGGAATAGACAGTATGTGTATATACTGTATAGAATTATGTGAACATATCTATGAATTCCAAAAATGAACATATTCAGCTCCCAAATCAAGAAATTGAGTATTACTGACATCTAGAAGGCCTCTTGCCTTCTCTCTAGCCACCTCTTCCAAAGTAATTTTGACTCTAACAGTATAGATTAGTGTTATAGGTTTTTGAGCAGTGTTTTTCAAGCTTTTTTTTTTTTTTTTATATCATGGCACTCTGGACCCTAGAGTTAAATTTCCACAGCCCACTTAAATTATGTTGATCAAAAACAAAAGTTAAAAAAAAAGAATATACTTACTGTGTTTTGAACTTCTTTTGAAAATAATTTACTAAATGATCTAAGATCCTCTTATAGCACACCAGTTAAAAAATCACTGGTTTTGAATTTTATATAAGTGGAATTGTATAATATGTACTACATTGAATTTGCCTTACTTCAGTCAATATTATGTTATGAAATTCACTTATTTTTGTAAAACAGTGCTTTTCTATTCATTATTGCATGTTTTGATGAACTAAATGTCTGTGCCAATTAAATTTGTAAGTTGAAACTTTAAATGCCCATGTGATGGTATTAGGAGATGGAGTCTAGGTGAAGTCATGACAACGTATCACTCCATGATGGTATTCTTGTTTTTGTATAAAGAGGAAAAGAACCCTGCTACCTCCCTCTATCAAGTAAGCATACAGCAAGACTTCCAGTCTCCTGAAACATGAGAAATTAATTTCTGTTGTTACAGTTCCCAGTCTCAAGTAGGTTATGTTATCCTAAGCTAACTAAAACACATTTAGAAAATATGTATTGAAATTTCAAAATGTAATTAAGGTATCCTCTCAAAAAAATAAATTCTAAGAGTATACATGACACCTCAGTTTTGTTGGTTCTTTCCCCAATATATCTAGAAACTTAAAAAAAAATTATTCACACGTGTACAATTTTAAAGTGTGTTTCCTCACTGAAGTATTTAAATGCAAATGGTAGACTTACTACATTTCCAGAGCCTATTTATTTAATTGTTACATGTTAAAAATGCCAATCACATTTTTTTCCCACTAAATGAGAGGAAAGGAGGGAGGAAGGAAAGAGGTGATGAGACAAATCCAACACATAGTGTAAGCATAAATTGTGACCAGAATATTTTCTATACCAGCTAATTTGCCTTACCTATACTGATCCTTTTTGGTGATGACTATTAAACAGTACTCAGGCACGCCACAACATGAACAGAATCAGCAGAATCAGTGAGATTTCATGGTCTCTTTGGAAGAAAAGCAGTAAATTATATCCTTAAAAAACATAGTGGGAAAAAAGTGCTTACTTTCTGTTTCTTTTCCGGACTCGGCTGTAGGCTTCCAAACCTTCTGTTAGTGTCTTCAACTTCTCGGGCTCCACCTGAGTGAAGGTATGAAGACCAAACCACATTACCCAGACCTGCAATTGTTAAACACTGTTTTTACTTTGCTGCTGTACAAGCATGTGCTGCGCTGGAGGTGGGTGGATGGAGGAGGCTTAATCTTCACTGCCTTGTCAAATGTCCTGTCCTCACTCAATCATTAGAGGTTGATTAAGCCTCTGATGTCACATCCAGCCTATGACATCAGTGCAAAGGAAAGACAATTTTGCTTTGAAATTGTCAACATTTCGAAGATAATTTTTGGAACAAAGCCTGGAATGTAAATCACCTTCAATTCATAAAAGCATATACATCAGAGATCCTGGCTCACTTTTTCCACCATCTGATGCTCAGCAGCTGTGAATCTATAGTATCCTGTCAGAGGAAGATGGAGAGAACTGGGCAGTGAAGGGTCAGATTTGAAATCAACAGATCAGAGGTTGAATCCCACCTTTTCATTTCCTAGCAAGAGTAAGACACTTAACATTTTCTGAGCCTCAGTTTCCTTCTCTTTAAAGTGAGGACAATAATACTTACCTTCCTGCTAGAACTGCTAGCTGAAGAACTAAAACATAACATGTTGTGCTGAACACTTAGCCTAGCAAGTAGGGCAGAAGGCCGTGCATAGTCTGTCCCCTTGGGGGAAGAGGGTGTTGTATGCCTATGAGTGTGTCACCTGTCCTGTCATGATTTATCACTCCCAGTCTGTGTGAAGTCTGCCAGCTCCACAGAGTTCCGGGGAGTGAGGCTGGAGAGCTTGCACATGCGTGTCGTGGGGGAGAAGTGTAGTTTTTGCCTCTCCCAAATAATCTCTATTATAATTCTTGAAGTCACTCCCCTCAAAAAATAAATTAATTATTAGGAAAACTTGCATATGACTTGTGAATAAAAACACCTTTAGGGCTTGGCGCCTGTGGCTCAACGGGCTAAGGCGCCAGCCACGTACACCTGAGCTGGCGGGTTCGAATCCAGCCTGGGCCCACCAAACAACAATGACGCCTGCAACCAAAAAAAAAATGGCCAGGCATTGTGGCGGGCACCTGTGGTCCCAGCTACTTGGGAGGCAGAGGCAAGAGACTCGCTTGAGCCCAGGAATTAGAGGTTGCTGTGAGCTGTGAAGCCATGGCACTCTATCCAGGGTGACAGCTTGAGGCTCTGTCTCAAAAAAAAAAAAAAAAGAAACACCTTTAGGAAAATCATTACTATTTTTACTAATTGGTAAAAAATATTTTAAGTAAAGACAGTGTTGCTTGTGCTATAACACAGCTTCAAGGTAAATACCACGCCATCCCTTACCCCAGTGTCTCCCCCTCCCCTAAGCTACTTTTATATAAAATTTCAAAATGTCTCTTTGGTAAAATTATTATTAACTTTTGTCTTTACATATCTTCATGACTGATTCATGAATGTCATTTATAAATAATTTCTTTATAACCCCTTCAAGTCTAGTACACAGTAATGTTTAACAAGGGGTTTCCATTATTAAGTCTGAAAACAAGCACTTCTAATTATTCAATGAGAAAATAATGGAAATATTTTCCTTTCATTTTTTTATTACCTTTACTGGTTTGACTTTTTCATATTTTTTTATTTTGTTCTAAATAATTCAAATATGTTATACACACGAGTTCACTGGGGATATCTGATCCACTATGTGCTAGATTAGAACAAGAAACAACTTTGCTCCACTAAAATTTCACATGGACAAAATTGTCCTATGGGACTACAGGGATCACTGGAACATTTTAAGCAAGCTGAATGTATCCATATATTGTTAGAAAAAAGGATGTGTGGATACATTTTCATATTTCATGTTAGATATGAATTTCCATCTTGTATTCACTCAAAGGGGCAGAAGTGGGGCAGAAGACCGTGCCATTTATATAATTAATATCTAATTCTACTTATTTTTAAAAGAACTTCAGCAGCAGAAAGGAAGCTGTTCTATAGTATAAAGTTCTGTTCAACAAAAACTGGGGTAGTGAGAGATCTCAGAAGGGTTGATGAGGCACACAGCGCAGATTCACAATGAAACAGCGTTAGAAACAGCAATGAAAACTTTCCCCTTTGGTCTTAATTTATTAAAAACAAAGTTAGGTCAAACTATTTTTGTAAGTCTTCAATTTTTATTTTTAATTAAATAAGTAATAAGGGATATTAGAAACATTTCCTGTGCATTCATTCTGTAAAAGGCAGCATTTTATCACTTAATGGGATGCTACTGCAAATTAGTATTATTTGTGTATTACAGATGGGATTCAGTGAGTTTAAACAACATGGCGGGAAGTGAAACTCAGGTATGACTGAAGTGCTCCACCTCTTATCACTGTGCCAGTTCCAACATACATTGAAATATATAATCTTTTATTTATATAAAGCGTTTATATATATACTTATATATATATTTTACATATATAAGTATTTTATGTATATTTTACATATATATGTATTATACATATTTTTACATCCATATAAAATATACACACATAGGCACACTAAAAAAATGAGGTCAAACTATTTAAAATTAAATTATATTTTTATAAAAGTTTAGATGACTTGTCCAAATTAATCTTTAAAATTTTGTTATGCTTGGATAATTTCCCAGTTTTATTTTTCTGAAGTAATTTTCTACCATGGCTTCATCATTTGAATCTGTCTCTAAGGCACTAAGGTACTCTCATAATGAACTATATTATTTATAAGGGATTCAGCGATCTCAAAAGAGAATGTAATAATTATGCTTTCTAACACTAAAGATAAGATATATATATATATCTTATAAGCGAGCATTTCTAGCATGACAAAATCAAACATATCTGGAAGAAAATACTTAATTTATTTTGTCTTCAAATTTCAAATTTTATTTTGTGAAATATAAATATATATGAAGAGTATGTGTTGTTTCTGGGGAAATATTCAAGAAGTTCTTTGAAGATACCCCCAAAAATACTATCAGAGAAGAACAAAATAAATTAAATTTCTAGTCAAATAGAAATCAAGTTTAATAATGTAATGAACATTCCCTTGTAAATTACTTAGCTAACTTGTAAATCAAAAAAGTACTGGGAAATCAAATACATTAATGTAACATTAAAAAGTTTAAGTGCAAGCAAATTATTTTTATAAAATTTGCACTGTAGGAGCAATTTAACATACTTAATATTTTTATCTATAATTATAATCTTTTATTCTTGTACATTCACAAGCGAAGGGTTCTATAAATTATTTAATTCTTATCTTCATAAGAATTTGGGTGACTTATCTTTACTCATAATACTCTGAAGACGTAGTTTCATCCTGATAATAATGATAATAATAATAGTAATGGCCATCATGATATAACTCTTTACACATATGTCTTTTAAGAATTAGAAAAAGATACCTGGAATTAATATATCCTTATAGTTCACATATTACTTCATGTCTAAATATACACATATGTTAAATATTTTTTGATGCTTAAAACTCTTCTTTATTTAAAATTCCTCACATATAATAATTCTCCAATGTAGTCTCATAGTCTGTTCTATGGGGTTAGAAACATACTCATAAATCCAGACACTATAATATGGTGAAGGATTAAGAGTTTTTCTTAACAAGGCTGAGTCTCTAGTTGGTTATTTGCTTACTTTGTTCACAAGGCACATATTAAACATTTGATAATTTAATTAAATTTGATTTGGGATAAGCACCATGGCACCTAGCATCTCAGAAGTAACTTAAAGTCTATGACAAAAGGAGACACGAACCTTTCAAAGAGCCCAACCAATCTTCTACTTCTTTAAGTGAGGTACAGTACATACTAGAAGAACCTGGCTCAATGATCGAGCCAGTTCACTAGAAAAGACGCTAACATTTCCTGCAAGATTTACTCCTGGTAACACTTATCTTTGTGAATCCTTTGCTGCTACTAAGTGTTGAAGTAAAGCTGTCACATAAAAGTCAAATGATGGAGCACCAGCCACATCACAGATTTCTTAACAGAGATAAGACACTGACCTCAGGCTCCCCTTTTCATTCTTCACTTCCCCATTCCTTTTCTATCATATCCTGTTGTGGGGGGAGTGGTGTAATACAAACAAGAAGCAGCTCAGAGTTAGAAGACCACAGCTGGGGCCTGGCTTGACTACCTATGACCTGTGTTCTTAGGAACACCACTTCTCTGAGGATTGGGTCTCTCACCCATAAAATGGGAATAATTTTGAACATCTTTATGGATCATTGGGAACATCTAAAAAAAACTAGGAACATGCTTTATAAACATCAAGCAGACTTTCCCAAAGTGTCACTGATGGAGTGTGAAATTATTTTATTTTATTTTATTTTTTTTGAGACAGAGCCTCAAGCTGTGACCCTGGATAGAGTGCTGTGACATCACAGCTCACAGCAACCTCCAATTCCTGGGCTCAAGTGAGTCTCCTGCCTCCGCCTCCCACGTAGCTAGAACTACAGACACCCGCCACAATGCCTGGCCATCTTTTGGTTGCAGCTGTCCTTGTTGTTTGGCGGGCCTGGGCTGGATTTGAACCCGCCAGCTCAGGTGTATGTGGCTGGTGCCTTAGCCCGTTGAGCCACAGGCGCTGAGTCGTGAAATTATTTTAGATGGACAAATCTTTAAACATTTTTTTGAGACAGTTTTAACAGTTACATATTAATCAAAATTTATATTAGAAAAATACAAATGACATATCTATGATTTCATACAATAAGACTAAAGAATTTATTCAAATTTAGTGTCTTGAATAGTGCCTAGTACATGTTTGCCCAATAAATAGTGTGATAAATTAATTAATTTAAAGAAAAAATAAAAGTGAATAATAATATAAGATAATCTGCAACTTTAGCTGAAGTCTGAGAAATACAGTTCTGAAACCATAAGCAAACATGAGCATTTATTAGTTTTGTTATATCAAACATTTATTAGATGATAAATATTAAAAATGTTAAGTTTTTAAGAAAAAATAACATCTTTAAACTGAAAAATTCTGTTAACTGAAGTGCAAAAAAATATTTAAAAAATGAGAATAAATTATAAATAATTTAAGGTAAAAAGTTGATTCACTTGTGACAAAAAGATTGAACCTCATTTTCCAGCAACAGTACAATAGTACTCATGGAAAAGTATTAATCATTTCCTTAAGGGAGTCCTAATTTTTTCAGATGAACTAATCAATTCCCATTATTACTATTTTAGTCAGTGGCAGTGGTATCATCTGAGGATTTTTTTGTTTTGGTGGTTCCTTTCCTCTTCACTTTGGATAGCAGTGCTTTTAAATGCTAGAAAACTATATTATAGGGAGGGGGTAAATATACTCTAATGTGACAACAAATTGCCTATCAATCCACAACACACAGATAGAACTAAATATTTTGGATAAACTCACATTTCTAAGGAAACAGTATTTAAAAGCTTATATCACAGAAGCATATATCTGTCTCAGACCTGAGAATCTGTTTGCTGCTTTCTATATGAAATTTGTACCCACAAGCACATGAACTCTGTGTTGGGACTCTGTCACCTATACGAATGGAGATAGGCCTCTCATCCTTCTTTAATCTTACTCCAGGAAAAAAAAAAGTTCATAATATTCCACAATTCGCTAGACAAAAAATGTCTTTTTACTTAGTCTTTTGTTTGATATTCATATTTTTGGTCTTACTTAGGTTTTCATCTTTATTATCTTTCAAATTCTGATCAGAAACTGACTTCATTGGCCTAGATTTAATCTTCCTTATTACTTTTTAAAAACTATTTTGCTCCTTTTTTTTTTTTTTTTTTGAGACAGAGTCTTACTCTGTCATCCTGGGTAGAGTGTCGTGTGTGGTGTCATAGCTCACAGCATCCTCAAACTCTGGGACTCAAGTGATCCTCTTGCTTCAACCTCCCAAGTACCTGGGACTATAGGTCCTGCAACAACACCCGGTTAGTTTTTCTATTTTTAGTAGAGACACGGTCTCTTGCTCAGGCTATTCTTGAACTCCTGACCTCAGGCCATCTACCTGCCTCTATCTCCCAGTGTTGGGATGACAAGTGTGAACCACGGTGCCCTGCCACTGCTCCCTCTTTAAGGAGATGCTGGTGCTTACAGGGCATTGATTGCCCTTGTTATACCACCAGCCAAAATGCAGCCCAAACAGTGTGGATATTGTGGCACAGGGAAAATAATTCATTTTCAACAGTAATATAATTCTAATATTTTCAATAGAAAATATAAGAGGCAAGAAAATCACTTCTGATGCTCATGGAAGATGGCAGCCAAGTAGCAGCTTCTATGAAGTTGGGCGCAGTGAGAGAGGGGAGAGAGGACCCCAGGCATCTCTGGCCGGTGGGTTTCACCCAGAGGCTTCCCTTTGGTGATACAGGAGGTCAGTGAGAGACTTCTGGACCCCACTAGGAGGACCAAAGTGGTGGAAGACTGGCAAGTGGGGGGTGCGTTTGTTTGGTCAGAGGCTGCCTGCAGCTGTAACTACAGCAACGGCTAGTTTGCAAGCAGGAAAAGCCTTACCTGGGGGCTGTTTTGTTTTGTTTTGTTTTGGACTTGGACACTCAATTGAACTGCCTTGGGAGATCTTGGGCCAGTGTGTGGATGACTTTGGGTGTTGTCTGGGGCTCCAGACTGAGCCACTGAGCCGGAAAGGAGCTAATATCGTTCAGCTGTGGGCTGGCTGTCCCTGTGTGTTGCAGCACCAGGATTTGCCAGGAGACCTGGGGCAAGGAATCTATTGACTGAGCTGCCCAAAGCGGGGACTGTGCCACTGGGGAAGTGTGGAGATCCAAGTGTTTGGCAGATTGACAGCCGTGGCCCTCAGGGACATAGGGGGAGACTGGACTTGGTGCACTGGATAAGTAGGCAGCCACACCAGGAGAGATCCCAGGGATAAGTGCTGTCCTTGGAAAGCTTCTGCTTGGCCAAGGTGTATGGCTTGGAGTATCTTTTGAGTGGGCTGAGGAGTTATTTGGGCTCCCAAACCTGCAGGGTCTGAGTATCAGCAGAGGCCTCCAGCTCCCACCTTGTACAGCTGTATCACATTGTGATTAACATCTCATACCTCAGAAGATCACCTGTTGCCCGGTCAATACTTAGAAAGATATATGTACTGCTTGGTTGTGGGGTTTTTGTTTTTTTAATTTTAATATGTTTCCTTGACATTTTTTTTTCACCATTCTAGTTTAAATATAATCTTCCATTTTTGCCTTCTTCAACAAATAGAATTTCATTTTTGCTAGTGTTTTTGTCCCTATTATTTTTTTCACCCCGTAATTCTAACTCATAAGGGTTTCTGTTTGTTTCTTTTGGTTTGATTTACACTATTTTTGTCTTTCCTCTCTGCCTGGTGGAGGTGGGGTACTGTGTCTGAGCTCGCTGGCTAAGAGCTGTTGACCTCAAGGTAATCACCCAACCCAGCACTCCAAGAGGTAGGGGGTCTCAAAGGTTGGACCCTAGTACCCTACCACACACCTATATTTCTCCTATTTTTCTCTTTCACTGCCTCTCTTCTTTTCATCAATATTTCTTTTTACTCACCCCCTCTTCTCTCTCTCTCTCTTTCTCTTTTTTCTTTTTCCCTTTCTCTCTTCTTTAAATCCTTGTTCCCTTCTTGCTCATTAATCTTTTCATCCTTCTGGTCTTGCACCAGAAGGACTCATTAAAACGTCTGGCCAGTGCCACAGTAACTTAAAGAGGAAAAAGAAGTGAAAGGAAAATTAGGGTAAGGAAACATACAAGAAAGCACTTATGAGGAAGAATCAGCAGAAAAATTCTGGCAACATGAAATCCCAGGCCAGAGTAACCCCTTCTAGGGATTGTGACATAGCTACCACAGAAGATCCCTCCTATATAGAAATGTTAGAAATGACATAAGGGGAATTTAAAGTTCAGATAATGAAAACAATAAAGGAAAATGCTGAGAAAGTGGAAAACAATCAAAAAGCAATAAAAGAAGTCACTGAGAAAGTGGATAATAACCGAAAGGAAATTCAAAAATAGAATCAAATAAGAGATGAACGATACAAAGAATATAAAAAGGATATGGCAGAGCTGAAGGAGCTGAAGCAGTCAATTAGGGAACTTAAGGATGCAGTAGAAAGTATTAACAACTGATTAGACCATGCAGAAGAAAGAATCTCAGAGGTAGAGGATAAGGCTCTTGAGATAACTCAGATAGTTAAAGAGGCCGAAAAGAAGAGGGAGAAAGCAAAATGTTCACTGACAGAACTATGGGATTTCATGAAGCGTTCAAACATATGAGTTATAGGTATTCCTGAAGGAGAAGAAGAATGTCCCAGAGGAATGGAAGCCATTCTAGAGAATATTGTAAATGAAAATTTCCCAAATGTCATCAAAGATTCTGACATACTCCTTTCAGAGGAATATCGGTCCCCTGATCGCCGCAACACAAATAGAACTTCTCCAAGGCACATTGTGATGACTTTATCCAAAGTTAAGACAAAAGAAAAGATCTTGCTAGCTGCCAGGAATAAGTGCCAACTGACCTACAGGGGCAAACCTATTAGGGTGACCCCTGACTTCTCTAATGAAAATTTTCAAGCTAGAAGACAATGGTCATCTATCTTTAACCTACTTAAACAGAACAATTTCCAGCCCAGAATTCTATACCCCACCAAGGTAAGCTTTAAAATTGATGGAGAAATCAAATCTTTTATTGAGATGCAAATATTGAGGAAATTTGTCACAACAAGACCAGTTTTACAGGAAATATTTCAACTTGTCCTACATACTGGCTATCACAGTGGACCTTCAGCAAAGTAAACACCCAGAAAATTATAGTACAGAACCTAGTTTCCCGAATGATGCAAAAGACAAAACTAACCAATGGACATTCACAAAATAAGATGAATAGAACGCTATCACACTTATCAATTATCTCAATAAATGTCAATGGCTTGAATTCCCCACTGAAGAGGCATAGAATGGCTGATTGGATTAAAAAACACAAGCCAAAGGGGGTGGACCAAGATGGCTGACTGGAAGCAGCTTCTGAAAAAGGCTCCTGTCCAAAAGGAAAGATAACCTGCAGAAATTGTGCAATTAAGCTGAATACTGGGAGCCCAGCCGAGAGAGAGAAGTGATTTCTGCGAGTCACCTCTGT
>CAUYON010066401.1:0-29013 GCA_963573935.1 Arctocebus calabarensis | reverse complement strand
AAATCAACACTCATAAATCTGTAGCCTTTATATATACCAATAATAGTCAAGCTGAAAAAACAGTCAAGCATTCTATCCCTTTCACAGTAGTACCAAAGAAGATGAAATATTTGGGAGTTTATCTTACAAAGGATGTGAAAGATCTTTATAAAGAGAACTATGAAACTCTGAGAAAAGAAACAGCTGAAAATTTCAACAAATGAAAAAACATACCATGCTCATGGCTGGGAAGAATCAACATTGTTAAAATGTCTTTACTACCCAAAGCAATATACAATTTTAATGCAATTCCTATTAAAGTTCCATTGTCATATTTTAAAGACCTCAAAAAAATAATACTTTGTTTTACATGGAAACAGAAAAATCCTTGAATAGCCAAGACATTACTTAAAAATAAAAATAGAGCAGGAGGAATCACACTACCAGACCTGAGATTGTACTATAAATGGATAGTGATCAAAACAGCATGGTACTGGCACAAAAATAGAGAAATAGATGTATGGAACAGAATAGAGAACCAAGAGATGAACTCAGCTCCTTACCACTATTTGATCTTTGACAAGTCAATTAAAACATTCAGTGGGGAAAAGATTCCCTATTTAACAAATGGTGCTGGGTGAACTGGCTGGCGACCTGTAGAAGACTGAAATTGGACCTACATCTTTCACCATTAACCAAGATTGACTCTCACTGGATCAAAGATTTAAACTTAGGACATGAAATTATAAAAATATTAGAAGAAAGTGCAGGGAAAACTCTCAAAGGAATCAGCCTGGGTGAATTTTTTATGAGGAGGACTCCCCAGGCATTTGAAGCAGTATCAAAAATACACTACTGGGACCTGATCAAACTAAAAAGCTTCCGAACTGCTAAGAACACAGTAAGTGTAGCTTACTAGACAGCCCTCAGAATGGGAGAAAATATTTGCAGGTTATGCCTCAAAGGTTTAATAGACAGAATACCCAGAGAACTCAAGCGTATTGGCAACAAAAGGGCAAGTGATCCCATCCCAGGTTGGGAAAAGGACTTGAAGAGAAACTTCTCTAAAGAAGACAAGTGCACGGCCTATAAACACATGAAAACATGCTCACCATCCTTAATCACCAGAGAAATGCAAATCAAAACTACTTTGAGATATCACCTAACTCCAGTAAGATTAGCCCACATAACAAAATCCCCAAACCAGAGATATTGGCGTGGATGTGGAGAAAGGGAACACTTCTACATTGTTGGTGGGAATGCAAACTAATACATTCCTTTTGGAAAGATATTTGGAGAATACTTAGAGATCTAAAAATAGATCTGCCATTCGATCCTATATTTCCTTTATTGGGTATATATCCTGAAGACCAAAAATCACATCATAATAAAGATATTTTACTAGAATGTTTATTGCAGCCCAATTCATAATTGCTTAGTTGTGGAAGAAGCCCAAATGCCCATCAACCCATGAATGGATTAATAAATTGTGGTACATGTATACCATGGAATACTATGCAGCTTTAAAGAAAGATGGAGACTTTACCTCTTTTGTGTTTACATGGATGGAGCTGGAACATATTCTTCTTATCAAAGTATCTCAAGAATGGAAGAAAAGTTTCCAATGTACTCAGCCCTAATATGAAGCTAATTTATAGCTTTCATATGAAGGCTAAAACCCAATTATAGCACAAGAATACAGGAAAAAGGGAAAGGGAGGGGAGGGGAGGAGGAACGATGGGTGGAGGGAGGGTAATTGGTGGGATCACACCTATGGTGCATCTTAGCAGGGTACTGGTGAAGCTTATTAAATGTAGAGTATCAATGTCTTCATATAGTTATTAAGAAAATGCCATGAAGGCCATGTTTAATAGTACGATCAAAATATTTCAGATTGTATATGAAGTCAGCACATTGTGCCCCATGATTGCACCCTTGTACACAATTATGATTTAATAAAATAAAAAAATAAGGTAATAAACAGAATAATTGACCAGTTTATACACTGCAATTTATCTAAGATCTGTGTTCAACTGGAGGTAAGATTTAGCTTCTCTTATTAGAAATGTGTGTGGCACATACAGTTGTGTAGTCCTGAAGTTCTAGAATCAAGGAGTCTTAACTTAATGAGACTGGAGAGATCTTGGACATTGTAGTCAAGTGATTCTTCCATGAAGCTATATCTCAGAGTAACTTGGGGGAATTTTAACACTATGGATTCCCAGACCTACCACAGACCCCATCAACCAGAATCTTTAGGAATGGGCTCAGAGGGACAGAAATGTGCAGCAAGGTCTGAAGATTAACTGGTAAGAATCAGTATCACCTACAACAGTCCTGGGAATAGAGTTTTGGGTTTCTGTTCTTTTTTCTCCAGTTGGGGGAACTCACTAGCTCCTGAAGCAGCTTATTCCATTTTCAGGGGATTTTCGTTCTAGATCCTACTTCTCAGCACTCAGCATTCCCTCCTAATCTCTTCTACATTTTCATCTGTATCAAAGAGGTTAGAAAGTGTTAAAACTATGTGCCCTTGCAACTAAGGACCTGAATGTAACACAAATTTTATTGACCAGATCATTAGCATGAAGTTTAAAGGGAGAATTAAGAAAGACGCCTCCTGCCTGTGGTCTTGATTGGCAGTGCTAGCCAGTAAGGATGCTATTGTTCATTTTCCAGTCTTTCGTATGTCAATTGTGGATGTGGTGGCAGTTTCTTAACTTGACTTAAATCTCTAGGTTGCTGACCTGAGTGAACATTCTCCAGCTTAGCGGTACACATGGACTATGGCACAGTGCATTGATAGCTCCTGTACTAGGCCAGCAAAACCCCGTGGTAGTTTCAGGGGAAGCAGTTCCCTGTTCCAGAGTCATTGCAAGAGTCTGGCCTAGAACCTGTTCCTTCAACCCTTCCAACAGATTTGTAAATATTTAATTCTCTCTGCTAAATCCTTTTTATTTTATAAGGAAACCAGGGTCCAGGAAGTGATGTGCTCAGAACTATAAAATTTGCTAGTGGCTCTATTTATTGCAGGTCAATTTTCAATTGCCAAAATGTAGAAACAGCCTAAATGCCCACCAACCCAGGAATGGATTAGCAAGCTGTGGTATCTGTATACCATGGAATACTGTTCAGCCATTAAAAAACATGGAGACTTTACATCTTTTGTATTAACTTGGATGGGGGTGGAACACATCTATCTTAGTAAGGCATCATAAGAATGGAGAAGCAAGAATCCAATGTACTCAATTCTAATATGAAGGCGATAGATGATCTAATAGAAAGGAGTGGAATGAGGGATTGGGGAGAGTGGACCAGGGAGTTGGATGGAGGGTTATGGTATATGGCACCTCTTGGGGGTGGGACTCAATTGCAAGAGGGACTTTACCTAACAACTACAATCAGTGTAACCTAATTCTTTGTACCCTCAATGAACTCCAAACAATAAAAAAAAAAAAAAAAAAAGGAAAAGAGAAAATTAAAGGAAAAAAAAATTTCCTAGTAGCAGAGCCAAGGTAAGAATCCAGGTTTCTTAACTGCTGATTGAATATTCATTTTCAAGGGAGGGAGAGAGAACTCATGCAGAGCTTCCTGTACCACTTTGTGGGTGTGAAAGTTTTGTGTGTATATGTGTGCAGGCATGGGTGTAGACTTGTTCCTGGAGCATGTGTATGTATCAGGGAGTTTAAGGAAGTGAGTTTGAGATTGTGTGAATGCACATCAGGGTTTAATGCTTTGATATGTTGGTTACTACATGTAAATAATTATCCACTGTCATCTTCCTTTAATATAAAAATCCTATAGCTATAGAGTATTCAACTTTCAACGCCTTAGGATAATGAATTTGTCATACTGATATCCTTTTTTAGGCAGATGCAGTCAGGGGGCATCAAGAGGATGGTGGTAATGCAAGTGGAGTTTGCTTCTGAAGGAACGCAAGAGGATAATTAAGGAGTTACAAAGCCACCAAAGGCCTCTAGCATATGTGTCATCACTTTTCATCGACCTGCCTAAGTCCTCCCAGGGCAACATTGATGGGTGGAATCAATTCTCAAATCTTGTAATTAAATAGAATCATGTGGGACACTTGGGATAACCTTCAAGAGAGTTTTGGCAGACTTGATGGGTCAGAAAAATGAACACCCTAGGGTAGAGGAGAGACATGTTAATGAAAGAATCACAAAAAAATGTTATAAGGAGCTATTCAACTGATACTTTTTATAAGCTCTTGCCCAACCTGTGTTTATCAAGTATCTGTTATGTGCATGACACTAAAACAAAGCTATTATGTGAGCTCTTGTTCCATGTCTTGTAGGAATCAAAAGTTTCTGGCAATTCTATAAAATATCTACTAACCTGAGCCAAGAGGAAAATCTGGCTTACTGGCAAAAGTATTTCTAGGTGAACTCATGACAGCCCCTATTGGTCACATTTTATTTTCTGAAGTTCTTACAAAGACTCCATTCAATTATTCAGTGAAGAATTTGGCCTAAGATCAACAACAAAATATCAATGAACCATTTGCCAAGTATTTGTTCCACTTCCATTAAAATGAGACCATTTTCTATTTTCTATCTTTTGTTACTTGTCTAATCCTTTGTAGTTTTTCAAGTTTCTTTATTGTGGCTAACTAATCTAATTTGCGAGTTTTCTCAGTACCTTGATTTGTAGTTAAGTAATTAATAAAACATTATTTATTGAGGATTTTTTGCTAGGATAAGCACTGGAGCTTCATCGGTGAACAGAATATACAGTTTATGCTCAAAGGTTTGACCTCATGGAGCAGTAATTAATTACAATAAATCGTGATGTTGCAGCAAAGCAGAGCAGGCTGTTGTAGATGTCTGCAGCAGATAGAAGTCCTCTAAGAAGTGGTGCTGGTTGTCTAGCCCAGACCTCAGGCAGAGCAACTGGGAGGTCTTCCAATACCCTTACTGTAGCACTAGTTCTGTCCTTTTTCCCCCTCAAGTATCATGCTTTAAAGAAGAGAAAGGAAAAGCAAAAAATGCAAAGTTTTATTTTTTCCCATCATCTAATCTGTACTATCTTCATCTGTGAGTAGCCTATCACATTTTTATATTCTCACTTTGAGAATAGTTCAGCTCTCCTCATTCTTTCTTTTTTCTTGCTTTAAGCATTTTTACAAGCCATGATCCTTACAGAATCTAACATTCTTAACACTTGGTACTGGTCCTAGCCATTTCTTTATAGTCAGACTGTCAACAGATTTTCTCTGAGCATCAACCATGTAGGGCCAATCACTATTCTAGAAAGCACTGCAGATGCAGCAAAACCCAATTCTTGCCCTCAGAGAGCTGACATTCTATGAGAAAAGGCAGCAACAAAGCAAACAATGATGGTAGAAAGTGCTATGGACATAAACTAAAGTAGGAAGGGGAGTAGGAGTGTCAGGGTGGAGGTTGTAATTTTAAACAGAGCAAAAATTAAGTGGCATTTGAGAATGGCTCGGAAGAGGTCAAGTATTTCATCTCCTCATTTCATTCTTGCTTCTGTGCTCTTTCATCTTTTATGCATCTTTTATACCTAAAAGATCTTTTAAAAATCATAAAAAATCATTGCTTATTATGAAAGCTTATTGTAGAAAGCAATTGAACAATACATGTAAAAAATATTGATAACACCTATACTTATACTTTGGCATATGTCACATGTGTGTACATTTACAAAAGTGGGATGAAATATACTCTTGCTTTTTAAATTTGTGGTTTTCATTGACACCATGCCACCTAGCCCCTCGTTTTGAATCAAACAATTCTCTCTTATTGTGTGATATTAAAAATAATCCTCAGAGGAGCAGCCTGCATTGTAACTAAGTCTTTGAAAATACTCATAACTAAATATTAGAAGAAATTGCTAGATAGAATTGTTGAAACCAATGGGCTGATATGTACTATTAAAGGTGCTCTTCCCAAGATGAAAAAGAGCCCAGAGTTAGGAGATGATGTTTAGGGAAAGACACGTACAGCAGAAGCCACTGTAGCAGCAGATCTGGGCACCCCATCAAAGTGAAGAAGAGCCCTCAGTGTTCTCATTCCACACTGAGGGAGCGAGTGGAGGCTGAGACAGGAATAAACATGGCTAAGGAGACTCAGGCAAATGATTGGAATTAAGAAGGAACATATAGTTCTTCTTTCATCTTCTCACTGTAAGTCACGTTTGCTTTCATGGGGAAGCTTTTCACCATTTTAGGAGACGAACATAATGATCTTTGCAGCTGATTTACAAATTTATGCGTACAGGTGCATGTACCCAAAGGACAAAATCTCCATGTTAAAATCCCTCATTTGAATTAAATTGTTTTCCTTAAGCAAATGTAGTTTTAAATATACTTTATGATGTCTTTTAAAAAATGATTTGTTTGGGAATTCCTTTGCCATAAAGATATGAGGGAATTGGGTTGGTTAAGCCTCAAGAATGACTTACTTACAAAGTTTATCACAAGCAATTCACACTGAAAGAGTCCCTTTCAGAGATACAGTGGGCCTACTTCTCCTCTACCATCTCTGGCACCATTTGAGCAGAGGTGAAGGGAGATTTTAGTGGGGAGAGGGTTCGTTGTCATGGTCACCACTGATGAATTCCTATTTCTGAGAAACTCACAAACAGGAAACTGACAAATAGAAATGATCATTTTGAAAATAACCTTTATGTAAGTGCCTTTAAGATTAAAGATGCTTTTAGCTTTGTCTGAGGCTTATCTGTAAAATTGCCTTAGATTAAAGGTTTTCTGCCATTCTACTCATGACCTCCTTCACCTCCTCCCACCTTTGCCACTTATGAAGCTTTCAGAACTTCAACTGTTTCTTTGGAAATGTTGGGGTGGTGGGATTTAAACAGATGCAATGAAAGATGTGCCTACTACTGTGACCTCTACTTTGAACAGACTTGAGTGGTTGTTGTTGACCCGTGTTTATATGTGTCCCTTCCTGACTATGGTGTGTCTCAGTAAAACCAACCTTTGGGCCACAAAGAACAAGCCTGGACTCAAAACTAGATTTGCCATTTACTAAATTGGCAAATTACTTCATCAGAGTTCCTGTTTTCCCAAAATTACCTGGAAAATGTGGGTAATTATTGTTACCTGGTAATACTATTGGAAGAATGAAAATAAACGTACAAAGCCTCTGTCTCATAGAAGTTTCCTTACTATTGTAACAAAGATGACTCAGAAGACATATAAGGACATTAAGGTATACATTTTCTTCGGGACAAGAAATACTTTTTCAATAAAATTGTCTTGTCATTCAGAATCTACCCCTAAAGCATTTGATTTTCCTCTTTTTGAGAGTATACCAGTTTCTAAAACTTTCAAAGATTTGTCCTAGTGATGCGAATTTGATAACTGTCATAATTGCTTAGATAAAACATGTTAGACAGAAATTCTGAGGTTTTAAAAGAGCTAAACTGCAGTAAAAATGCACCAAAGCAAAGATAATATAGCTGTTGCTAACGAGTGTTATAATCTGGTTTGCTACCTATGCTAATTAAAAAGATACAGTGGTTCTAGCCACGGTGTTTGTCTATAGCATAGTAGTTAAGAGCCCAGCTTGCAGGGTACATTTGGCTTTTAATTTCAGCTTTGTCTTCTAAAGAACATGTGACTTGAGTGAAGTTTAACTTTCTGAGCTACAGTTCCTGTAAAGTAGGGTTGCTAATAAAATCTACCTTTCAAGAGATTTGGGGAATATAAATAAATAAATGCGCAAGTGCTTAGCAAATGGAAAATACTCAAAACTATTAGTATTCCCTTGTTATGAAATGGTATTATTAAGGTGAGAGCATGGCCAGCACCATCATCTGACTTCTGCTTCAGAATCTAAACAAAGCTAAAAGCATCTTTAATCTTAAAGGCACTTATAGAAAGGTTATTTTCAAGATGATCATTTCTGTTTGTCAGTTTCCTGTTTGTGAGTTCCTCAGAAATAGGAATTCATCAGTGGTGACCATGACAACGAACCCTCTCCCCACTAAAATCTCCCCTCACCTCTGCTCAGATGGAGCCAGAGATGGTAGGTAGTAGAGCCAGGCCCACTGTAACCCTGAAAGAGACTCTTACAGTGTGACTTGCTCATAATAAACTTCATAAGTAAGTCATTCTTGAGGCTTAACCAACCCAATTCCTTCACATCTTTATGTGACACAGATTATCCCAAAGAGTCTTTTGCAATTTTTTTCTCCTTTTAAATCCATTTTCTCACTAGGAAAATGCAGGGTTTGATCAAGATAGCCTCTAATACATGTTCTAGTTTCAAATGTTGCCATATAGCATAAGGAATATTTTATGATTTTGTTTATATCAATTTTGTTAGATGAGCTTCATATTATTGGCACGTGGGCCTGTTGGAGGCGAGCCTTCTCTCTGTATTATTTGTTTCTTCTTGACTGTGTGCGTGTGTGTGTGTCTGCACATGTTCATCCTCTGTTTCAGAGAGAAAATTATGGAGCAATCAAAAGCTAATTGCATCAGGTCAATTTTAATCATGAAAAGTTGTCCGAAGAAGCCACCATATTGGAAACTTAACAGTTTCTTTTTATTTCAGAAAATAAAAAAGGAAAAGGTTTTGAATGCAAAGTATCAGAAAGCAAAGTTCATGTGGAAAGTGATAGATGGGCACCATGACCAGCAGCAGGTGGAGGCTAGGGAAGTTGGTCTCAGCCCTGGTACACGTGCATCTAACATTTCCCACTCACTTAGTCTTGTGAGCTTTTGCTTTCAGCTTGAGGAAGATACAGGGTGTCTTGGTCATGAGATCTTTGAGGTGAGTGTAAGAATTGAAAAAAAATGTTCAAGTTAGAAAGCATTCCTTAGGTGATTTTTTTCCTCGACAATGAGTTGTTTTGTTTCACTTTTACTTTTTTAAATATTTAATAATGATTTTTAGAAACATCTTTCTTTGAACCTTGCAAATATGAATGAGATAAAATGAAAAGTATGAAAAAAACACTGATCATTGTCCTAAGCTCTTTGACATAATCTCATTAAATACTTAAATATTTTAAATAATACAAAAAAATATGTAGACTTTATCCAAGGGAAGGTAGTGATTGTATTTAATATACTATGTGGTTAAATGATACCATGGCCTTGCAGTCTCTAATGGGAGAATGGGACTTTCAGATGCAATCAAGATTGCTCTGAGTGTGTGTGTGTGTGTGTGTGTGTGTGTAATGAAAGTAATAATAATCAGTGAGTGCTTACTTTGTTCCAAGAACTTTCCTTAGCACTCAGTGTGTAGTACTTGTTTAATGTTTATAATAAACAAGGAGAGGGCAGATTCCTGCACTTGTCTTTATGTTACAGAGGAAGACGCCTAAGCACAGAGAAGTGACCTACCTTAAACTTTAAATCTCGTAAGTAATAAGGCTGGGGTTTGAATCTAGATATTCTGCATCCAGAGCCAAAAGTTAGCAAAGTCTAAAAGCTTCTTTTACTTGTCTTTAGGAAATAAATTTCAGGGAAGACGTAAAGAAAAGACTACATTGTGGAGGTTCATCTATGCAGTTCAAAAATGTACACAGATGTGCTAATTTTCTTTGTATTAACCCCCAAACAAACACTATTATCAGGATTTGGAGATGTTCTTTGGAATTGATGGAGTTGGCCATGAGAGATAAAGTAGTAGTAATGATAATAAGAAATACTACTTTTGCAGATACAACAAAGAGGAAAGAGGAATGACACACACATGCAGCTATTTCGATTATATCTGACGGTCCTCTTCCCTCCTTAGCAATTACAAGGCCATGGTATCATTCAACCACCTAGTGTATTATTATGTACAATCATTACCTTTTCATGGGCAAATTTCCATGTGTTTTATATATGCTGTTAAAATATGTAAGTGTTTAGGGAGCTTAGGTTGGTCAAGAGTTTAGGACTATGTTCAGTAAATCTTTATTCATTCTTTTTGTTCATCTTATTCAAATATCTGCAAAGTTGAAAGAAAGATGCTTCTGAAAACAGTTATTTCCAAATAGTATATATTGGTAGATTAAAAGGATGAAGTTATTGAATATCATATTTGATAATTACAAAATAGAATATTTCCCTTCATACGAATGAGTATTGTCTGAAACAACCTGGAGAACTACCTAAATGTATTTCGTTTTCTCTTGTGACCTTCCTTGCTGTCATGGTGGTGTCTGCCATTTCCAATCAATGTGTCTTGTAGAATAATGGATCTTCACCTACCCCCAGAATCTGTGAATGTGTTACCTTACATGGCAAAAGGGACTTTTAGATAAGATTTAAATTAAGAGCCTCGAGATAGGAGGTTCTTTATCACTACCTGGATGGGACCAACGTATCTAGGAGGGTTCATAAGTTAAAGTGGGGTTTAGAGTTAGAGATTGGAAGATGCTGCACGGCTTTGAACCTGGAGGAAGGGGCCGTAACAGGCATTCAAATGGCCTCTGGAAGCTGAATAAAACAAGACAATGGACTTTCCTCTGCAGCACCTAGAAGGCTAGCAAAATCCATGATTTTAGGACTGCTGACCTCCAGAGCTAGAAGATTTGTGTTGTTTTAAACCACAAAGTTTTGGTAATTTGCTACAGAAGCAATAAGAAACTGGTATGATGAGGCAGTACCTTTGTTCCTATGTAGAATAGATACTTTAAAGATTCTGTAGGTATCATGAAGAACAAAATATTATATTCAATAATTGCATTTGTAGGCCATTTAATGTCTCACAAGATATTGTTCTTATAATTAAAACCTTTTCATCTTCTCTGGGGCAGTTTTATGAAGTTATTTAGTTTTTGGATGATAGGAAATGTTTAAAAGTCTTTCCTCCCAAAACATAAAATGGTCTAAAGTGTCCATATTTTATGGTCTAAATTGTCCATATTTTCCCACAATACTGAAGTAAAAATTCACATCTCTTAGACATAATACATTTTCACTAATCTCCAGAGATGAGATCATCCTCTGAAGGATGGCTTTGAAAAGAACAAGAGTCCATGATGAAGTATAGGCATTATTTTTTATAGGCAATACCTTTTGGATTTCCCCACTGGCCTCACACCTTCCTATCCTGAAAGGAAATGAATCTCCCATTTTGTCATGAACCACACATGCTATTAGCAGGGCAGAGTAGGCCATCATATTGCAGTACCTAAAGCACACCCATGCAGGATGGCTTTGCACTAGAAATATGACACTTGTGGTCCAGTTACCACCTATATCCAGGTACCAAGCTGTCTAGATAATCAGAGAGTGTTTTGTTTAATGCAGGTTTTCAGTCATTCTGCATGTGCTTCCTGATTGTCACAAAGACATATGCAAACTAGTTTGAAACAAAAGTACTGAAATAGAAAAACTGGATGCATACCGCTTTTATTCGATCTTCCCCTTTTATTTCTGCTTTTAAAATCTCATAATACAAATTTTTTTTTAATCTACTCTTGGAGATAAATGTAATCGTGGAAGTGTCTTTAAAATCTTAACCTTGGTCTGTTTAGAGTTGCAAGTTGACATGCTCACAGAGGTCTAGTAGGCAACACAAGGAAAGTGCCTGGCAATGGAGAGAACTGGAGCCCAGAGACTCTCTCAAAGGGATTAGCTATGCACTAGCCTTAGACAATTTTTGGCATGTTAAAGCATTAGGTGTATAGCCAGACATTCTGATTTTTTAGAGAAGCCAAAAATCTGTATTTTTATTTTACATCTCTTATTTTTTAACACTATCGACCATATTCCCAATTCTCTAGAATGAATTCAGGCTGTGTTCATAATATGACAAAGTGACCTGAGTTGATAATTGTTCTATTTCACATTTACTACAGATACATGATATTTTATGAATTCTCATCTTTCCTTTCTGTGACCTTATTTATTTATTAGTTCTTGGGGGATTAGAGAGTGTTTGGGGAGACCCTAGAAATGTCAATTAAGGGAAATTTGGGGCATCAATGAATGATCCTTTGAAAAATGCAACTAAGGGGAGATCTGAGGGATAGGGATAGGTAGGTATTGGTTCAGCAAAATGGGGGAAGGTCTGTGTGTGGGTGTATGTGAGGTGTAAGGGAAAGAGAGTTCTAAGAGAGTAGTGTGAACAAAGTCCCAGATTCAAGAAAGGATACTACACTTTTGAAGAATCCTAAGATGTTCAGCTTGGTTGGAGTTTAGTTTGAGAAATACAATTCTGAAGAGATGACCTTGCAAAGGTAGGCAGGCATCAAAAACGGAGGCATCTCCAACACTGTAATGAATTTTAACCGGAGGCAGTAAAGGACCCATCCATTTCTCTTCTCTCTAAGGCTCACTATTCTTCTCCAGTCCCAAGAAGGTTCCTCTAATTTATTTGTTTTGCTCAAGGCTATTGGTGATTTTATTTAACAACATAATTTTTACGTGATTGTGAGCAAAGAAGACGATGGGGGTGGGGCATAAGATAATGTGAGAGACCTATTTTCAGGGCCAGAGATCTCTCTGGAGCAGAGGACTCAGTAATTGAACTGATTTAAACTCAAAGTGGCCTGGAAGCCCAGTTGCATCAAATGCAAATATGCTCTTCCTGAGAGAGCAAATCTGTTTAGACACATTTGTTTTGATACTGTTCCTGATGGCCATTAGAGAATTAGCATAGGGAATATGAAATCTATGATGGTATTTGTCGTTTTAGAGTTATGTGTGGCTTGGCTCACAGAAAAGACTCATATATTTGTACTATTTGTAACATTGCAAGATGGCTCGCGACATAGAGACATTTCTGACCTATTTCTTATGGCAAAAAGAATGACTTCAAGGCTTTGCATTGGCCAGATATCTAGCAGAAAACAAGTGAAGGAAATAGCCTATCGGAAGGCCATCTGATACACATAAAACAAGGTCAAGTAGCAGTTTGGTCATGTGCAAGTAGGTCATTCCATTAATAAGATAGATAATTTTGGTCATTTACCAATTCAAGATGCATTATGTGTAAAAATACCTGAATGGCTATTTTCTGGGTAGTATTAGAATCATTTTCCTAGCCTAAAATCATTAGAGAACAATGGGACCAAATGAGGAAGATATTGCCTCTATCATCGAGCAAGCTCACTAGCTGTTCTTTTTCACAAATTAGAGCGATTGGGGGCAAATTTATTAGAAATTAGCATAATTATTGTTTTATTTTCAATATACAAGAAGTAGCATACCAGGGTTCATTATGAGTTACAGAATGATTTTATTAGTGTAATTGAAGCAGATGATATTTCTTGAGATAATAGGTAAATGTGTGAAAATACTTTAGGCTAGTCTCTGAATTTTTCTTATACCATAATGTTTTTGCAAGCAAACACCTTTCACGATGAAGTCCAGGCACATACAGTCAACAGAATAATAAAATACATTTTCCAATTTGCGGCCAACTTAAACCTCCCTTGGGAAGCACCATGTTGGAAAATTAGTCATTTTTGTCAGCAAATTAGCAAGATATAATTGGAATAAATTGCTTCCTTGCAAATCTTAGTGTAATGACTCCATATCTAGAATTTGTTGAAATACTATACATATGATAGGATAAATATTTTTCTAATTAAAATGCCCTGGGGTCTTTTGTCATAAATGACATTCAACCTTGTCTTTGGGCACTTATGTGTGTGTCTAAGTCCAAGTCCTCACCATAACTTTCAATGCCTTTCAGAAATTACCTATATGCTTTATAGAAAGTGAAATTGCCTTACCTCTCAGTTGTTGCAAGAAAAATCTCCTTGAAAAAGGCAAACTCGTTATCTCAAAGAATCCTTCAATGATTTTATTATTTATACTATCTGTAGTTAGGTTTATATTTTTAATAACTACTGGTTTAGTTGCTTATTTGCCCTGGAAAATAGGTATTTCCCCCATTTTATGGATGGAGAAAGTAACTTAAAAGGTATTATTTCCCAACTCATAGATGCAGAAAGTGAGCTGTAGGTTAAAAATGATGCTCGATAGCATATAGCGAATAAGATTCAATGCCAGGATTTGGGCTAATGTCAAACTCAGAGGTTATGCCTGAGCTTTTAACTTAATGCTATGTAATCTCTGCTAGAGTTTCCCCATTCTTTTGTCATGTATTGCAATCTCACTTTTAAGGCTCAACTCAAACCCTAATTTATTCAAGAAACCCTACTTTCTTCATAAAATCAATTAATATCATGCTTTTACCTTTCTGAACAAAAATGACAGCGGATCTCCCAATTTTTCCTCACTAATTATACATAGTGAAATGCACACATCTTAAATATACCAGTCTCCTATTGATGGGTATCTAGGTTGTTTGCAAGCTTTTTTTTTTTTTTTTTTGCTATTATGAATAGATATGCTTTGAAAATTCTTCTTTTTGTGGATATGTGTTTTCTTCCTTCAGAGGAGAACATATGTATGAAAATGCCAGTTCCTAGGTTAGATACATAGTATATCTTTGACTCTATTTAAAAAGTTTTCCAAAGTGTTATATTTTACATTTCCATCATAGTCTGCTTGTGATGAGAGTCTGCTTGTTCCATGTCCTCCAAACATTTGATTTTGTGAGTATTTATGCCATCCTACTGAGGATATACTGGTATCGTCTGATGGTTTTAATTTACAATTTTCTGAGATCTAATGGTGGTGCATTCTTTATTCCTGGGCTAATAACTATTTGCATGTCTTTCCTTTTGCTGTTGCTTCTATTCAAGTTTTACTCTTTTTATAGAGTTGTTTATCCTTTGGTTATTGAATTGTAGGAGTTATTTATGTATTCTGAAAATACTTAGTCAGAAATATTATTTTATAAATAGTTTCTCCCAGTCTGAAGCTTACCTATTCATTTTCTTAATGATGCCCTTTGATGAGCAGACATTTAAAATTTTGATGATTCTAATGCATCATTTTAGGTCTTTTATGGTTATTGCCTTCTGTATCGTGTTTAAGAAATGTTTCCCAACTCCAGGCCACCAATACATTGTTCTGTGTTTTACTCTTGAAGGTTTATGGTTTTAGCTCTTACATTTATGTTTATGGCTCATCTCAAAATAATTTTTTTATTGATTGTAGAGTTGCTATAGTTTCAATGTTTGTCTTCTACAAATCTCATGTTGAAATGTGATTCCCAACATTAGAGGTAGAACCTACTAGGAGGTATTAGGGTGGTGGGGATAGATCCTCCATTAATAGCTTAATGCCTTCCCTGAAAGAGAAATGGTTAAGTGAATTCTCACTCTTTGAGTTCCCACAAGGAACTTCTCTCCTTGTTCTCTCACCATGTGACTTCTAAACGTGTTGATTCCCCTTTGCCTTCTTCCATGAGTTAAGCCGCTTAAGAACCTCACCAGAAGCAGATGCCAACACCATGCGTCTTGTACACCTGCAGAACCATGAACCAAATAAACCCCTTTTCTTTATCAATTACCCAGTCTCAGAGATTCTTATATAGCAATACTAAACAGTCTAAGACAAGTTCATGGTTTATATTTTCCATATAATTATTTGCTTACAGTATCATTTTTAAGGAAATACTCTTTTCCCTATTGAATAACCTTCATGTTCTGTAGAAAATTAATTGACTATGTAAGAATTGGTCCATTCCTGGATCCCCTTCTGTGCCATTGATATATTTGCCTGTTGTTTGGCTAATATCACACTATTTTATTACTGTAGGTTTATGCTAAGACTTGAAGTCAGATGATGGGAGTCCATCAGTTTTGTTCTTGGTTCCAAGAATGTTTGGGTTATTCTATGTTTTCTGAATTTTTTTGTATCATTATGGGATCAGCATGATTACCTGTAGAAAAAACCCACCTTTGATTATGTTTGGGATTATATTAAAATTATAGATTTGGGGGAAAATTGACATCTTAGAAATATTACATGTTCTGATGCATGAACATACTGCAACTCTGTGTTTATTTAGGTATTTTTTCATCAATGCTATTTTGTTTTTGATATGGAGATATTGCAAACTTCCATTTGAATTTGTTTCTAAGAATGGCATTTTAAAAATGAAATAGTGTTTTAAGTTTCATTTAAGATTGTTTGATGCCAGAATATAGAAATGTAGTTTACTTCTGCTTAATGACCTTGTATCCTGAACTCTTGCTAAACGGAAATATTAATTGCAATGGTTGCTTCACAGATTACTAAGGATTTTACGTATAGATGACCATATCATCTGTGAATAGAGGTAATTTTACTACTGTCTCTTCAACATTTATTTCTTTATTCTATTTTTTCTTGCCCTATTGCACTGGCTAGATAATATATTTCAATATTGGATAACAAGTGTAATAGTAAACATCCTTTGCTCTGTTCCTGATCCTAGTAAGAAACCATTCAATTTCATCACTAAGTATGATATTCTTTGTAGAGTTTTCTCAGATGACATTTTCAGAACTATAAAATATCCTTTGGTTTTAGTTTGCTGAGAGTTTTTACCTGAATGCAACTTGAATTATATCAAATAAATTTTTGTATCTTTTGATATTTGTACTTTTTTATATTTTGCTTTTGATTCTTATTCTGATTACATGGTGAATGTATTGATGGGTTTTTGATATAAAAACCCTAATATTTTTAAGTTAAGTCCATTTGGTATGATTATTACCTTTAATTTTTGTTTTCATTTAGGTCGTATGTATGTTTCTGATGAATATTTGTCACAGTATTCTTTGCCTATTATATCTTTAATAGATTTTTGGTATAAGAATTATGCTGATCTTATAAAATGAGTCAGAAAATATTTTTTTCTCTATTTTCTGGAAAGATTTGTATTAGAATAAGCTAGTGAAATTATTTTTGCTTGACATTTTCTTTGTGAGGAAGGGTTTTTTGAATTAATACACTTTTCACAAATAGATAATACAAGGTCTGACAATTAAGATTGAAAAATAATCCTTAAAAAGTGCTACACACCTCTTTGCTGAATATCACTATAGTCACCTACAGAGTACTCCCCTTGGGAAGCTGTGCACTGACTCCAGCACTTAGTCCATTCTTGAAAGCAATTTTATAACTTTTTTTCTGGAAGGGCCATGAGAGGTGGCATCAAACAGCACACAAAAGCATGTAATTATAATGAATGCCAGCAAGACATTGCCATGTGTCAACATGAACACAACTGTGAGACACTGATATAACAAGGTTATGAAACCTTACCAAGGTATCTCTGTATGGTCCTGCCAACATAAGCACACGGTGACCAGTTTGTGAACTTAATTGTCAAACCTCATATGATTATGGCTCATGTTCATATTTTCTGTTTTTTCTTATGTTAGTTTGCTAGAATCCATCCATTTAAATTTATGCTTAATGGGATATTTAGTGACATTACATTTTATTTATTTGCTTCTGAGCAAGTATCGCTAGGGATTAACCAAAGTTATTGCAAAGAACCAATTTTTTTGCTCTGTAAGTTTTTCTACTTTTGTTACTTATTGGTTAATTTTATTATTTTAGTTTTTCCCTTCACTGTCTATGGGATTAATTTGTTCTTCTTTGCCAAACTGGTTAAAGGAAAATATTTGATTTTAAGCAATTCTTTTCTAATATAAGAATTAAAGCCACAAATGTCCTATTCAGTGCTTTAAATGTGTAACAAAATTTTAATTTCTTGTACTTTGTTATTTAGGTTAAGAGCACTTTCAGATTTTTCTCAAAATTTTTTTCTTTATCTGTGGGATTTTGGAAAAACTTGTTTATCATCCAAATATTTGGAACTTTCTAAGTATTTTAATTTTATTAGTATCTAACTTAATACCATTGCTATCAAAACACAGGCTTTGTAAGGTATTAGTCTTTGGAAAGTTATTAAGATTTGTCCTATGACACAATATTTGGTGTACCATATAGTGTATCTTGGTGATTATTTATTGGCATTTGAAGGGGACACATATATTACAGTTGCTGTGTGTATTTTTCTATAAATATCAATTTGATCAAGACAGTTGTTTTGCTGTTTCATAGTTGACAATTTTTATCTAGTTATTCCTTTAATTATTTTGAGATGAATGTTCAGATTTCCATTTATCTTTGTGGATTTGTTTTTTAGTTTCTTTAGTTTTGTAAGTTATTTGCCTATGTTTTTTGAAGTTGTTATTAGATGATACATATTTATTATTGTTCTATCTTCTGGATATGAAGACTTTTAGCATTATGAAATGTCCTTCATTATTTCTGGGAAAGCTCCTTATCACAAAGAATTTTATGTTAATATTTACAACAATAATTTGATATTAATATATAAAATTATTCATATATTCATATATGAATATAAAACTATTCATTATTCATATATGAATTATATATTCATATATTTTATACTTACTCAATTTTCTTATGCTTAGTCCTTGCATGAATATACTTTACTATCCTTTTGCTGTTATTTTTCTGCATCTTTATATTTAATATGCATTTTTGCAAATAGCATATTGTTAGGCTTTACTTTCTTAAATTTGGTCCAACATTCTCTATTTTTCACATAAAGTGTTTTATATAACTTTATATTTAATTGATATGATTGAGTTTATAGTAACCCTTTTTATTATTTTTTCCATTATCCCTCCTGAGATTTCTTGTTAGTAGAATGAGAAAATAGGAGATAGAACTGAGACTGGATGCAGGGCTTGCAGGTCAGGTGCAGGTGTTAAAGCAAACAACCCTCAAGCAAAAGCTACCCAGAGATTTTGATAACCACAGACAAGAACTGGCTTCCATCACCTTGTCAGCTATATCTGTCACCTTACATAAACATTAGCTAATTACAATATCACTTGCATTATGATTTTAAAATTTCTCTGCCCTTAAAATTCCCCATGACAGTTTCAAAATAACCATATAAAGCATGATAATGAATGGATTAAGAATTACTACCTCAACTCTTAGTAAAAGCTAACTCCTAAGCCTTAAAATATTCTTTGCCTCAAGTAATAAGACTTTAAAAAATCAAAAAACACTTCTTCCTGGGCAGCCACTCTTTTCGAGCTTGCCTCCTCTACTCTTGAAAAGTGTTGCAGGAAAATGAGGCCCAATGGAGAGAAAGAGCATCCAAACACCACATTTATAAGAGGAAGGGCTTTATTCACCAGCCAGCAGCTTATGGCATAGAATTCCAAATGGCCACGGTCCCTGACTGGCTTGGTCTTTTCCTTTTTCATCGACAGTTAAAAAGTTCCACCCCACAGGTACCCTTCTTATTGGCCAGTTTGAATCAAGTGGGAGATGCTATTCTAGTCCCTATAGATACAGGGGTCCTCAAACTACGGCCTGCAGACCACATGCATTGGTGTGAATTGTATTTGTTCCCATTTTGTTTTTTACTTCCGAGTAAGATATGTGCAGTGTGCATAGGAATTTGTTCATAGCTTTTTTTAAAACTATAGTCTGGCCCTCCAATGGTCTGAGGGACAGTGAAATGGCCCCCTGATTAAAAAGTTTGAGGATGCCTTCAACTACAGTATTGCATAAACTTGGAAATTTCTTGGAAAGTTAAGTTTACAAATTCCCAAGAGTTGAGTCATCATGGAGAGGACCCTGCAAGTGTATCCTTGTGGTCTCCTTGAGAAGACCTGTTCTCCTAGACCTCACCCTTCTTGGGTATCCTCTCTCAAAAGAGTATACTTTTTCCTTTGATCATTTAATTAAAAAGCTGCTTGCTTGGCTTATAAGATATGTACTAAAATTCTTTTCTCCAGACAATCACCAAGAACCTGGAACGACCCCTACTCACAGGTTGCTAATATTGTAATATGTTGTTCCTGTTGTTTTCATTGGTGGTATTTTTTTTCTGTTTTTCATTTCCTGCCTTCTTTTTCTGTTAATTATTTGTTAACATTTTATTTTAAATCTTCTTGTATTAGTTTGCTACCTCTACCATAAGGAAGTGCCACACACACACTAAGTGATTTAAACAACAGAAGTTTGTCTCAGAATTCTAAAGCCTAGAAGTCTAAAAATTAAGATGTTGGCATAGTCAGTTTCTTCTGAGGGCTACAAGGGAGGAATCTGTTTCAATCTTCACTTTTTTCCTTATAGATGGCCATCTCTATGTTCTTGTGGCTTTGTCCCTGTTGTGTGTCTTTTTCTAAATTTCACCTTTAAAAATGACAGATCCAGGCCTATTATTTTATTTCCTGGGAGGCCAGGGCAGGTGGATTGCCAGAGCTCAGGAGTTTAAGACTAGTCAGAGCAAGAGCAAGACCCCATCTCTATTGAAAATAGAAAGACTAGCCAGGTTAGAAAGGCTGTAAGAGTACTTAAAGTATGGTTTCTACTGAATGTACATTGCTTTTGCACCATTATAAAGTTACCAAGTGGTAAGTTGAACCATCGTAAGTCAGAAACTATATTTGTTTTTCTTCTATGAAATGTGTTGTCTGGCTTCCATGAAATTTCATTTTCATCCTTTGTTTTTGTCAATTTGATTCTGATGTGCCTAAATGTGGGTTTCTTTAAATTTACTTCCATTTTGGTCATTGAACTTCAAGTACTTAAAAGTTTATATTTTTCCCATTTGTGGTAAATACTTGGAAATACTTATTTATCCAGATATAATTATTTCCAACCTTGCTAAGCTCATTCAGTAAAATTTTTAGTTCTAAACTTTTGATTTGGTTATTAGATAGTTTTATTTTTTTCTGTTTATTTTCCATATCTCTTCATTTCTCCTAACTATAATTTCTTTTACCTCCTGGAAAATATTTATAAGAAGAGCTTTAAAGTTATAATATCCTAACTCAAAACATTTGAGTCATCTCAAGGTTAGTTTCTTATCCTGATTTCTACAAGTAAAATTTCTATCTTTATTCACACGTCTAGTAATCTTTGATTGTATAATGAAATTGTGGGTGATATATTGTAGAGACTCTGAATTTTGTTATAGTTAAGAATGTTGATTTTAGTATCATAAGGCTTTTTACTTAGTTAAACTCCAAACTCCATATCCTGTGGTAGATAGAATATAAAATTTTGCTCCCTCCCTTAGGCTTCCATGTATAGCTTTGTGTTAGGCTCCTTGTGATTTTTAACACATGTGCTATTCAAAGCCAGGCAAGAATTTTGGTGACAGTGGTAGTGGTGGTGGGATGTGTGTGTGTGTGTGTGTATGTATATATATGTTCTGACAATTAAGTTCACGAACTTCCCACTGTGTGAGTATGTTGGTAGCACTGTATGAACTGCTCAGTAAGGGTTTATAACCTTGGTATATTGGTGTCTCATAGCTATATTTATGTCAGTATGTATTGGTGAGTGGTGTTCATTATTATTATTGTATGTTTTTGTGTGTCATCACAAGAACGTCAGAGCTTGAATTACAGCAATGAACATATTTTAAATTTCTTGTTAAAATTGGCAAGAGTGGAAGTGAAATTAGGGACATGTCCAAATTTATGGCAATAATGCCATGAAGAAAATGACAGTGTACAAATGTATTAAATATTTTCTGAGGGGAGAGAAAGTGTTACTGATGAAGAGAGGTCAGGGCAGTCTGTAATGAGCAGAACTAATGAAAATATTGCAAAAATTCATTGAATTGTGTATCAAAATTGTTGACTGACTGTGAGAAGCATAGCACACCACGTCAACATCAATAGAGTAACAATTAGGAAAAATCTTAACTGAAAATCTTGGCATGAGAATGGTGTGTGTAAAAATGAGTCTAAACGAGCTCACCGATGAAGTTTGCTGAGAAATTTTAGAGAGGCAAGATATTGTTTTGGGTTGGGTTATCATTGGTGATGAAACATGGGCATACCAATACAACCCTGCAACAAAATATCAAAGTGCACAATAGAAGTCAGCCAATTCTTTAGGACCAAAAAATTTCTGTCAGTCCAAATCAAGAGTCAAAACCATGTTGCTAATCTTTTTATTATCTAAGGTATTGTTCCTCATGAATTTGTACTAATTTAACAAGCAATTAACCTAGTTTACTATTTGGAAGTGCCGAAAAAGATGCGTGAAAAAGTGAGATGAAAATGACCTGAACTTTTTGTCAACAACTCATGGCTGTTGTATCATGGCAGTGCACCAGCTAACACAGCACTGTTTGTGAGGGAGTTTTAAGCCAGTAAACAAATAACTGTATTGGAATACCCTCCCATCTCATTTGATCTGGTCCCCCATAACTTTTTTCTTTACCCAAAGATGAAGGAAATATTGAAAGGAAGGAATTTTAATGATATTCAGAATACCAAAGGTAATTGATGGCCATTCCAGAAAAAGAGTTCCAAAATTACTTTAAAGAATGGACTAGGCACTGGCATCAGTAGTGCATAGCTCCCCAATGGGAGCACTTTGGAGGTGACCAAATTGATATTCAGCAATGATGTATGTAGTACTTTTTCTAGAATTAGTTTGTGAACTTAATTGTCAGAACTTTTGTGTGTGTGTGTATACACATAGATACCTATATGTGTAAGTAAATGAATTACTAATGTATCTTCCTCCTTTATGAACTCATCCTTCACTTTTCAGAGAATTTTGCATTCCTTAAATCTTTCTAATGACTTTAAAATCAGTGAGAGTAGCTTGTTGTTTGAGCTCTAGATAATATACTACATAGAAGTGTCCATGGGCAAAATATCACATGAACACAAGTCTCATATACTTTAGTTTCCTTATTTCAAATGTTTATGTCTCCATTTTTTGCCTGCCTTTGACTCCTGTCTTATATCTTTAAATAGTTATGCTTTATTTTAATATTTTGACTTGATTTATAGTCTTTAGTAAACTCAGTATAATACAAGCTACTCCACAACTCCTAGAAGCAGAACCCCTTTAATATTAAAATTATATCAATTTTTTTTAGTACAGATACTGAAGCATGTACATAGTTTTGGAATCCTAAAAGAATTCACTAATGAACTATATGTACAACAGAATATCTATATATATCTGCTCATGTAATTGGATCTGGCTGAACTGAATTATTAGGTATAGCAACATAACAATTTGATTAAAGTATTATGAAAATATCCCATGATGGGCTGGGATTTCTAGAAATTTAAGAAGCATAATAAGCCACCATTTTAAAGATAATACCTTAAGCTCTCTCTCTCTCCTCTCCCATCCCCCATGTGTGTCTCTTCTCCTCTCCTGTTCTCTCTCTCTCTCTCTCTCTCCCCCCCTTTCTCTCTCTCCTCTCTTCCTCCGTTTCTCTCTCTCTTTCCCCTCCTCCTTAATGCTGCTCTGCAGCTTCCCCCGCCAATAAAGACCTTTCATACAAAAAAAAAAAAAAGATAATACCTTAAGTTATATTTTCTGTTTTTAGACCTGGGTCTGAGGAAGTAGACTTAAGATGTTGGATTCTTTCTCCTGAGATTATGGCTGTAAACAGGGTGTTGCCACCAGGTGAAGATGGCTTCTTGGTCTCAGGCATATAAGTCTTAAGTCTAGGGCGTATAGGCATATGAATGTTGGTAGCAATTCTAAACGAATGCTAACAACTGCTTGGAGTTCAATCTTTAGGAAGATTTTATGGATAACACCAAATAAACTAGGAAAAAATGGCATGAGCAAATATCCCAACCATTCATAGGCTCTGGAATGAAAAGCAGTGTTATATATGTCCTGTGTTTCTCACTTTGAACTAAGCTTTCTACTACATTAATTACCAAGAGGCAGACCTATGTTACGCAGTCCAGTTTTTTTTTTTTCTCTCTTGGCTGCAGGAGAGAGCTACAATAAATCTTCCACCTAACCAGTATATTTTATATTATATTACTTGTATGAAGATGTAACTGCAGTTTTAAATGTTAAAAAATTGTATTAAAGCAAAAAGCGCCTATTTTTAATCCTTTTGCTTTTCAACGTGGTTTCTAGGAACACATTATGGTGAAAAATGAGAACTTGCTGCTTTTATTAGGGAGTTTACTCCTCTGCTGCTGCCCTAATTTTACCTAAGAAGCAAATTATTGAAAATTCTTTAGCAGGAGCAGAGTAAATTCTCAGAAATATCTAATAGCATACACAGTTAATCCTGGGGCATTGCCAACATTTTTTTTGTAATGTAATATTGCCTTTAAATATGCTTTTTAATTTTCCAATTATGTATACCCACAGGGAAGGCTCATAGCAGCCATCACCTCTAGAGGAAAGGTGGTAAGATCTTCATATTCTAAAGTAAATTAAGGAATCTCATCAAATTGAAATTATTTGCTTTGTTTTAGGAATACTAGTCTGCATATTCACTTCCCTATCCCTGTAGGAATAAGCGAGGATATGTGGGAGTCATTCTTCAATAAATTTATATCTTGTACATAGTTTACTTATAAAACCTTCACAAAAATGAAAGTAAGAAAGGGTTGAGATCGAATTGCCTTTGAAATATATAAAGCTAAAAGAGGATTACTTAAACTTATCTAATATAAATAAAAATATTTGGAAATCCAACTCTTATTTATTCACCCACTTATTACTGTACAAGGATTGACAGAGCACTAAATATTTTCCAGGCATCATCCTAGGTGACAACACAGCCTGATGCCCAGAGGGCTAATGGTGGAGGGGAATGCACATATATGAAATATATATAAATTATTTCAATCTAGTTTGTTGATGCTACTGTAGAGTTTTGTGAAGACTGTTGTGGGAGAGATACGGGTTTCTCCAATCTGGGCTGGACAGGGAACAGCATTACTAGTCCAAGCAGGATCCTATAACCAATTTGAACATAGAGCACCTTCTGTGGACCAAAATAGGCTCATAAAAACTAGTCTGATCAGCATTCTGTCAAAGCTGCCACTTCCGGCACTTCTGAACCAAGATTCCATTTCTACACAGGGATAATTTTAAAATAAGCTTCTGCCCATAGGTCCCTGGCTGATTCTGACATATTTCAGACATACATTCCAACTCCCTCAAACCCCCTTTGCCTGCAGGATAGGAACAGCAGTGCATAAACCCCTAGACGAAGGCCCAAGTGAGCTGCCCACTCAGGGTTCCTGTCTGCTGTGTCAGAGGCCTGACCTTTCTTCCTATCTATCAATGAAATTTGTCCTGTCACTTACTCAGGATAGTCTGTGGATTAATTCTTTGAACTCTAGAGACCAAGGACCTGGCAAAGAGAGAGAGAGAGATTGAGATTCTGGTTACAGGTGTACTTTTGAGAGGTAACACTTAGTTTCATTTGTCCAAATGTTTATAGAGGGTTATAGGGGTAGATTCTATTTTCAAATGAATCTTTATCCAAGATTCAAACAGTATCATCAAGATCTTATCCTTTCCTATATTTAATGTTTGATCCTTGTTTTTGTTATTGGTTTCATTCAAAGGAAGACTTTTTAAGTTCAAGATGGGTTCTAGTAGCTCCTGGGGCTGCATACTTTCTCATTTACATTCAGATAGAATATTCACCTTTCCCAGTAGCTTGAGCATGTCTAGGTATTGAGCCTCCAGAGGTCTTATTGGTCTGCTTTGTATGTGTGCCCATCCTTGAATCAGTCACCATGGCCAGGGAAAGAAAGTGTTAGTGAAAAGGTAGATGGAATTAGGGCTGGGGTTGATATAAATTTCTTATCCTGAATGGCTTGGCAATTTGGGAGTATTTCTGGGAAAAAGAAAATAGATAATGTATACTGAGAAGGCAAAAAATGAATGCCCACTAAAATGAGCTCCATTCTGCTTCTCACACCCAGAACTAACTTCTTCATATTTAACTAACTAAAGTCTCTATCTTTTTTTTTTTTTTTTTTGTGGAGACAGAGTCTCACTCTATACTCGGTGGAGTGCTGTGGAGTCACAGCTCACAGCAACCTCCAGTTCTTGGGCTCAAGCGATTCTCCTGCCTCAGCCTCCCAGGTAGCTGGGACTACAGGTGCCCGCCAAGGCGCCCAGCTAATTTTTGATGCAGTTTGGCCGGGGCTGGGCTTGAACCCACAGCCCTCAGTATATAGGGTCGGCGCCCTACTCGCTGAGCCACAGGCGCCGCCCTAAAGTCTCTATCTTTTTAATGGCTGTATAATATTCCATGGTATACATATACCAGTTTGTTGATCCATAACATGGGTTGTGCATGGGTTGATGGGCACTTAGGTTGCTTCCATAACTTGGCAATTATGAATTGAACCAAATAAACCTTCTAGGGCAAATGTATTTGTGGTAAAATTATTTTTGTTCTTCTTGGTAGGCACCACCTAGTAATGGGCTTGCAGGGTCAAATGGAAGAACTACTTTTAGATCATTGAGGATTATCATCTCCAAGAGGGCTATATTAGTTTGCAATCCCACCAGCAGTGTAGAAATATTCCCTTCTCTCCACATCATCTGGTGTTTTGGGACTTTGTGATGCAGTTAATCTTGCTGGATTTAGGCGATATCTTAGAGTGGTTTTGATTTGAATTTCTCTGATGATTAAAGATGATGAGTGTTTTTTCATATGTTTGTTGGCCATTTGTCTGTCATCCTCAGAGAAGTTTCTGTTCAAATCTCTTGACCATTTATAGAGAGAGACCTCTATATCTTATGGTTCCTTTCCTATAGATACCATCCCAGTTGATGTCAGTCTATGGACTTTCTACCTGAAGCTAATCCAGCTATCAGAGAAAATGGTTGACTCTGGGTTCATTCGTTCATTTATTCATTATTTGCTGATTGCTTTATTCTGTACCAGCAACATATTAGTGATATTCAACACTTTACCAAGACTTAGGCTCTACACAGAGTAACTATTCTTGTGAAGGAGATAGGAAGGTAAATGCAAAAGGAAATAACATGTTGAGGGCAGAGGTACAGAGTACAAAGAAGAATGTAGAAGGAGCCTTTGACAATGTTTAAGGGGCATCCAGGAAGCTTCCAGAGAAAGTAAAATCCAACAATAAACGAAGGATAAATAGGCATCAGAGATAAAGAGGTGGGAGCACACCATCCTGACCAGAGGGAACAGGTAGATTTTTCACATGGTGAAACAATGCTGCTAAGTAACTATCTGGTATCCATTCTCTTTCATCAAGTGAAATCCAATTTTATTCTAAACTAAAATATGCCCATTCAAAAATATTTACCTCCAAGACTCTATTCAGGTCTTTCTTAAAGCAAACAAACAAAAAGTCCAAACAGTGACAAACAAACAAAGAAAAAACAAAACCAGAAAAGGAGTGTTTCTAAAAGGCTGTGGAAAACAGTTTCAGGAAATAACTTCCCTGCATAAATAGATGTACAGTTAGTTTTAAAGCTAAGCAGATTTAAAAAAAGTTACAAAATTAACATGGTTAACCAAAATTCATGTTACCAAAATACATTTTCTCTATTTTTTCCTCCTTTTTAGTATTTTTTAATTTTAAGAATCTTTGGAAAACTTTATTTTATCCGACAATGGAAATTCATTAAAAATGCTCATTAAATGCTCTCAAATATTCAAATAAAAATTTGCATTTCAGTGGCTTTGAGTCATAAATGTAAATGATCTCCAAAGTCCATTAAAACCTTACCGTTATGCTTGATAGGCAAGTCTCTTCTTTACTAATGAGGTTTTAGTGAAGGCATAAAAGGTTACGTGATTAGGGAGAGAGAGGCTGCGATAATGAAGGTGGGACCTTTGCTGTTCTTTTTATTGTAAGCTGCTATTTGCCTTAAGTCAGTGTTTCTTTGCTTGGTAAATAGCACTTCTCAGACTTCATTGAAAGATTTCAGAGGGGTTGATTCGGTTGGAGGTCTTTGCTTCTTATAATTATTATAACAGGAACTAGTCCCCAGTTACTTAATTATCCTTAAAATCATGTCTGTAATTATAATACTACCTTATAGAAGAAGATGCCATTTATGACTGTGATTATATTAAAAGGAATAAGACTTCTGTTACATGGAAGAGTCTTTATTTTCCTGGGTGCCATGATTTGTTGGGTATCAAGTTTTGAAATTACTCTGCATAAAAGCAGGAGAAGTATTTAAAACTATATCAGCAATCTTGAATGAGAGAGGAGAGGAGGAAAGGAGTCATCAGGAGGTAGTACGACTATGAGGACAGTCTACTGTCATGAGTAAAATCATGAGTTTTTTCAGTTTTCCAGTTTCTTTAAGAGTATTTTCAGTTTCTTTATGAGTAGAAGCTACCTCCTGCATTTTTTTAATCCTTCAAAGATTAAGACAACTGCTTAGTAAATACTGAAACTTGTAACTGTTAAGAAGCAGAAGAAGCTGAACTTGTCCAATTGTTTGTATGTGCTCCAACCTTAACTGGTTGTTGATGTAGAGTGTAGGGATCATTTCAAAACTCACCCTTTTTCCCTCTGAAAGTTCACTGAGAGATCAACTCACAGTTAAAGCAGATTAATAAAAGAAACATTTACTTCCAGATACCACACCCATATGAGTAACCACAAGAATGATTACCCAATGTCTCAGAGACAGTCAGATGCCTTTGGAGATACCTTTCAGAAGGGAGAGGGAGAATGTGAAATACAGGTGCAGCAAGTGGTTGCTGGGGAGGATGAATAGATGGGGAAAGAGATTGACCTGTAAATTAACCTGAGAGACCGGTACTGTGTTTTAAGTGATTTGGGCCAGATCTGTTGGCTTTTAAGGTGAGGAAAGGAAGTCAGTTACCTCCATTGGATCTCTTGGAGGGGTCAGTCTAGTTGTTAATGTAGATAGAGGGAAATCCCCTTCCAATGCTTTCTGATTGTGAATGGCCTTTAATTAAAAACATTCTTTATGCCAAGTAGTCATATTTGGGGGTGAAATTTTCTTAGCTCTCTCAAGAGCATGGCTGTGGAGAAATGAGGTTTATCTGCCACATCCCCTGGGTCCATTCTCCCTACTCCTGAGTGTCTAGAGGAAGCTATGGTGTGACAATAGTGGCAGTGGTGGTAGCAGCACCCCACCTCCCCTGGATAGCAGACACATTGGGATGCTCCTTCATTCAGAAAATTGAGTAGTGTCCGTGGCAGCAGTGGCTTTCCTGGTAGGTCAGTTCTGAATTGTTTTGCGTATTCTTTTTTTTTTTTTTTTTAAATAATTTTATTGAATCATAATTCTGTACATTGGTGCAATCATAGGGCACGATTCATATACATTCAGAAATGTTTTGATCGTACTGTTACAGATAGCCTTCATGGCATTTTCTTGATCACTATATA